>VZUA01053404.1:13446-28904 GCA_013401035.1 Horornis vulcanius
CCCTGATATTGCAGTCTGCATACACCCTGCAAAGTGCATAACCCCCCTGGAACTTCTATGAAATAGCACAACAAAAGCCTCTGCTCTGGTGAAGCAATAATTTCATAATTCAGGTGGATTTTTGTGAGTTCTTCCTCTCTCTCTTGCGAGGTTTGGGAGATCCATTGTCCTGCCTGAACTCAATGCATGGCCCTTCACCTCCAAGAGTGTTTAAACAAATCAAGGAAAATGTCAGCTAAGCAAATCATTACATTTTGTCTGCAATGGATTTCTAAACAGCCAGGTCTGAATCCATCCAATGCTAGCACTGATGAATTATCAAGGATAGAGTCAGCAAAAGGAAGCTTGTGTGCTTTTCTCCTCCTCTGCTGGAGGAACCTGGCATGCCCTATCAACAGAAAATTTAAGCTGTGATGTTAAAATGCCTGAACATGTGTTTATTATTGGAGTGCCCATTTCCGTGAAGTCCAAGCACAAATTACTGAGCAGCTTTAGCTAAAATGCAGAACGTCTCTGTGTGCCACTTATTCCAGTCCTCCAAAATGACAGTTCTCTGACCTGGGAGCACGCTGGAACAATCAAGTACTGCTAACTTAAATCTCAGCCTGTGCCAGAAAAAGAAAAGCTTTCTGTACTTGGGCACATTGGGTCATAGCCATCCTCATATGATTCCACAAAGTCCAAAGAGCAAGAGAGGGATGAGCTGTCTCATTGTTTCTGCAAAAAAGATCCAGTACACTTGAGGATTTTGGGGGTGGTACATGATGCAGGCATGCAGAGGAGTTCAAAGGTTTGGAAAAGTGGTCAGCCAGTGATGCCACAGCATCAGGAAATTTCTACACTCTCAGCTGTTGTTTGAAACTGGAAGTATAAAAATATGGTACTGAAAGGACAATACTTTTGGCAGCCAGAAACAGGCATCATCACCAAGATACTCATGTTACTCACTGCCAATACCTGCTGCAAGCTTCAATGACAGATATTAGTTTAGCATATTCTATCATCGTGATCTGAAGCAATAATTACTGTGATGGGATTATAATTACAAGTACTTTTAAAATTCATTAAATTTAGCTGAATCAACTATTCCGTGCGGGAAAAGGAATGATTTTAAAGAGAGAATATTTCCCCTCAAAATGCAGCTGAAAGCTCCCTAAGAATAAATAGACCACCTGTTTACAGATCAACATACTTCTGCCAGACTCGCTTGGAGGTGACTTGTAAACAAAGAGTAGGAGCAGGCAGACACAGCCCCAGCACAGAGACCTGCAGGGCCTGATCACTCCTTCTTTTGGGGCCAGAGAAATAGTCAGAGTTTAAACCCAGGGTTTAGAAACAGGGACAAGAAAAGAGCACAGAAGAATTCCCAACAAGCTCTTACCCTCCCACAGAGCACCAAGGCTGCCCGAACACCAGGAAGGGGCTTGGCAGACTTTCTGCAACTCACAGAAATTAAATGTCTGTGCTGAGGGGAAATTACATTTGTCTTACAGTGCTGAGATTCTGTCCTCTATCTAATTCTCTCTTGCGTATTGCACAGTAACTTCAGCTTCTTCCTCATAGTTAAAACACACTTTATTTTCTTTTTTCTATTTATTCTTTATTCTTTATTTTGAACTGGACTAATCACTACAGAACAAAAATACCAAATACTTGCCTAGACCAGTAACTTATTCTTCAGCACACATTTTTCTGTTCAAAGAGAAATGTCCATTCTGAATTCTGCTTTTGAACTTGATTGATCTTCCTCTCTTTGCTGTGTATTGTGTATACATACATTAATCAAGGTAAATATCTGCCTTCCAACTTCAAATCTGTTATTAACATTTTTTTATTGTGTAATTGCTCTCCAGTAAGCTTCTCTGCAATCTAATTTTAGGGGTTTTATCTTTTTTTTTTTCTTCCCCATTTACAGTCAGATCTTTTATCAGAATTATGTGTATCAGTGTCCGCAAATCTACATTTTAAATAAATTGAAGACTCTCAAGATCTAATACAGAGAGGAATTGGACAATGACTCTCTGTCCCATTTTCATACTTCAAAAATATGTTCATATTCATATCTGTTTAATTGTGCTACTAACTCAGAGTGCTTTAGGATTCTGTCATATAGCTGTTCTGTTCTTCCCCGTCTTGCTGTTTCTAACACTGCTTCTATTTCCATTCTTGTCAAAAGCCTTTTCATAGTCCAAAAATCTGTACACAATGTTTTGTAATATTTGGCAGACTTATCTGAAACCTAATTCACTGCCTTCTTGTGATTCATGGGTCATAAATTATTTCATATGTAATGCACCCCAAAGGGTAAAAAATTCTTTGTATTAAATTTCAACCAGATACTTTAAGGGAGAGGAGAAAAAAAAAAGGGAAAAAATATTTTTGAGAGAGTCTGCAAAGATCTGACCTCAATATATTGTCTGGTGTGTTGTCTTCCACAAATGGCATCTCAGTATCCTTTAGTAAATATGAGATTTCAACATGCTACAAGCAAAAACACTCTGCTGTAGCGTGGGCTTGCTATGGACAACTTTAAAGGAAAGGAGAAATACAAAATATGAAGCAGTGGATCAGACGAGTGATGCATTAAATCAGTCCTGTCTCCAGTGATTGTTAAACTGAAAGGGTCTGCATGAAAACAATTCAAAAAACAAGAATACCACCCAATCCTGACTTGTTGCATGCAGCCAAATATATTATTGTGATTGACCCCAGTAACAATGAGCTTGTGCCTCAGTGAGTGAGTTTCAATAATCAAAGGAAATAATTAACAAAACAATAAAGATCATTATAACTTCCTTTATGTAAATGACTTCCAAATGTAAATAGATCAAAGCTCAAGCTAAAATTAAGTAATTCCCCTAGTCCTCCTACAATACTAGAAAGAAACAAACATATATGGTTTGTTTACAGCTATAAGCATTATCAATGAAATATTAGTTTGTTTTTCTATTAGAAAAATAGAAATCTAAACAATTCTCAAAGTGCTATTCACATATCTGCAACCCCATTTATTTTGATGGGACTATTTCCAAGGATACAGGCTACCTATACATGTAAATCTCTGTTCTCATACCTTGTTGTTTTTTTTTTTTAGGATGTCCAGAGAATAAATGTTAGGGTTTTTTATTTGTTTGTTTTAATGAATGGGCTCTTTGAGCAGAGCATCTGAAAGTTGTATTCTTATATGAAATCAGGTGCACACAAGTCCTGTAGATGTCAAGGACAAAACATTTTATTTTGTATAGAATCTATCTTTTGGTTCGCTAAAGTCAAAACACTTCTGTTCATCAGAACTTTTATAAAGGACTGTTTCATAATATGAATCCATTTGGATTATCTGACCAAAGATAAGACTTCAATGGACTTACTATATCATTCACCACTGTACCAGTGCCACAAAAGGGAATTACAATTAATTGGATTATGTTGGTCTCCACCCGCTGATTGTAGAAGAGAAAGTCTGAAACTGTAACTATTTCAAACGGACCATATCTCTCATCAACCATGGGATTTGGGCTTTAATTTACCAATAAAGCTTAATTTCTTCTCTATATTCTCTTCTGGTTAGGAAGAGGTCATTGAAACACTTTATTCAAGTTATTCAAAAAGAAAGGACACTTCTGTTAAATACTTTCAAACTAGCACTGTAATATTTGCACCTTGCCTTTAGGAATTACTTTTTTTTCTATGAGCAATAAAGTGAGTCGCCTTGAAAAACCCAAAAGAAAGATCCAGGGCTGCATTTGGGTAATAAGAATAATTCAGGCTTCACCTCCCCTGGTTCATGAAAATTTGGCTGAAATTGCTACCTAACACAACAATTTGTTATCAGTTCTATAGTGAACAGGGAATATTACTTCACCTCATGGGCAGACATGAGGATTTTCCATAGCAAAGCACCATGTTCGATGTAGGCTTGTCTGTATGGGAAGTTACACCAGGAAAGGCAAAGGTACAAATATAAATTTGATAAAATTTCATAGAAATTTAAATTATAAATTCTATTAGCTTGGAAATAGTCATTTTACTATGGTAACTTCAACGATGTTAATTAATGTGACTTACATGCTAAAACCCAACAAAAGTACCATTCTTATTTTATATGTTGGTAAGTCTGTACACACACAAATATATATGTATGTATGGACACATCAAAATTTGCTTATATATTATATTTTTGCTGATGGCTCTGCCTCAAAGCCATTAACATTTTTCTTCACTACCCTTACTGGAAGGTTATTTCAGTGCCTAATTCCTTCAAGTTGCCAGACTAAATTATTCAACTTTATATACTTAAAAAATAATTATTAATATCAGTAATGCTCGCTTTGATTTTTTTTTTTTTAATTTTTTGTCAAACTTTCGCGTTCAGTTTAAGGAATAAAAAAGTCCTCAGTCAACTTACTTCAAAACCATGTTGCTTAATTCACATTTGCATTACTTTTTGCTAATATCTGAAGCTCTAATTCCGTTCCCTGGATATTAGCTGGGACTAGCTATGCTGTTAAAGATAGGAATGCTTCTAAGTGCTTACTGAATCAGGGCATATGAGATGATAATTGTATGTGTTTAAAACAAAACTTTAAACAGGAGGGGATTATATAAGTTGCTAAAACAAATATATCTTCAAGTGCACTGAAGGACTTTCAAATGTTAACGAAATGTCCTTTGATAATAATAGTGCTAATAATAACATGAATTTTTCAAACATTTTTATGCGTTTCGAGACTCACGTGTTGAATATGGAAGGTTCTCAGTAAGTGCACTTTTTATTATCCAAAATCATCAGCTTCAGGGTTCCATCCACTCTGAAGCCACACCAGTGGATCCTCTCCTGATCCAGGCATGGGTTATCCTGCACATTTCAGCTTCTTTCAAGCAGAGCTGGCTTACACCAAAAATATTATTTTTGTGACAGAAAAAAATAACTTTAATTAGAGGAACAGGATGCCTTTGAAGGTATCAAGCCTGTGTTCATGAAATCCATGGAATCACATGACTGGTGGGATACAGAACTGCATACACAGCGACAATTGAGGCCTAGCCCAGGTCATTTTGACTGAAAGGTTGGAATTTTGGGGCCAGTGTGGGGCCAGTATATTTCCACCCACCCTGCCATGTGCAATTCCACGTGCCATTCCCTGCCTTCTCCCACTGAGCCTCAGGAGATGCATGAACACCCCAGGGCGCACGTAAACACGCCTGGCAGTGCCTGTGGTTCCTCCTTGGCAGGGAAGGGGTGCGATGAAATTCGGGTGACTCACGTCACGATGTTTTCCCTTTCCCACACAGCCTCACAGCCTCACGTGTAAGGAGGAGATGCCTCCTGCATCCACCAGGTCCTCGTTCACCTCACACCTCTCCCTCCACCTCACGTGCACGTCCACGCTCTCGTTTTCATTTTCTCTGTGGTAGAAACCAAAGCAGACTTGCCATGTTGCCCATTGATTTGTGCCTCCCTTTCTTTCTCCAAGGGTTTTTCCTGGATGTGTGTCCTAATTGTAATGCTTCCAATTCCTCTCATTCTGCCTCAATTTACAGGCATATATTACGGGACGGCGAGGGTATGCTTCAAAACAATTTTAGAACTTTATAGTACATGGATTTTTCCTGTTCTACAAATTAGTCTTGTGAATGGACTTGTAATAACAAGAGGATTTCAACATAAAATAAGAGATTTTCATGTCTTTGGTTCCTTGAGACGCATTCAGGTCCCTCCCGTGAGAAATATATTAAAATATTGATTAGATTAGAGCAACATTTCAAATAAATGGAGATTTATACTTCCTTTTGGAGACAGAATCTTATAAAAAAGTTTCAAGGCATCACACAACAAAGCAGTTGACAAGAAAGATAGCATCTGCTTTCCTGGCTATTCAAGCTGAAGTTTTTCATTCTAAATGCAGGCAATGTTTCCAAAGTTAACATAATTAACTCACGACAATCCTGAAACATCATAATATAAGATACAGATGGAAATTCAAAGCTTTAAAAATGTCATATAACTGCAAGAGGATTACCATTTTTTAACTGCATGAATCTGAATACTAATTAAAACAGGTGGTTTAATTTCAAACACTTTTGCCCACTGTGGCATTACTGGGTGGGTTGTTTACGTATTAATCTATTAGGAAGGATATATTGCTTGAAAATTGTGATGTGCCATAAAAACGAATTTAAGAGATAAAAGAATGACATCCTGTCCTGCTTCCTGAAACAATAAAAGACCAATAGTTCAATTAGTTAGCAATTTCCGTGTGACTATTTGACAGATTCTACTAATTGTTAAGCTCCCACTAACTATTGCTTTACATAATTAATTATATTCAAACGTGAACAACAAAGACATGTGGGCCAGTTGCCCTTTTGACAATGTTTTTCGCAAACTGATTTGCTTACCAAAAATATTTTTAGAAAGAAAAGATACTAATCTGAAGTGGAAATACACATCAAAAAATGTTGAAACAGCTCTGCATTTTACCATGGTTATGAGAAAAAAATTTGGATTGTTTAACATATCATTTATGCTGCATGCATAATAGCTGAAGTCTTCTAGCAGAGATCTTTCATATTAATTTAGCATTGCATAAAATTCATAGTAACAGGTCCAAGGGTCAAGCATCATTCATCATTAGTTGAAGTGACATTTGCAACCCTTCATATAGCAGCTGCTTGAAAGGGGGAAAAAAGGTATTCTTTGGGAGAATGGGGGGTAGCACACAATCCCTGCTCTATCCGCGGAAGGGAAAACAAGGTGCCACTATGTCAGCGTGGTAATGTGCTTAAATTTGGTGATGTCATTCTTCCCTAACCCCCACGAGTCACAAGGCACAAGGCAGCTGCATTCCTGAACTTCGGAGTTCGGGTGGAGATAAGTAATAACTAGATGTAAATGAATTACATTACTGTGGTTGTGAACATAGCTCTGTGCATCTAAATTATGATTTATATCAGGATCCTATCTTGTTTTTGAGGGTTTTCTACTTGTTAACAAGGCAGCCCTTGTTCTCATGGCATCCTCCAGGCATAATAGTTTCTGGGAAGCCAAATAAGATCACTTTTGAAACTGCAAGACAGCATTCCAAGACTTTGCAGCAGAACACATTGGCCAAATTAGGACTTCTGAAGACTGTTAACTAACAAATAAAATCTTTTTTTTTTTTCTTTCTCTCTTTGTGGCGTGTCTTCACTACTATAAAACATTAAGATCAGAACCGAAAATGTGAGCAATTAAAATGAAAATGTAATCATCTGCAAGAAAAGATAAATTTGTATTAAATGGCTAATACTTCACAGTCCTTTTGATATTACAAGTACTTTTTAAGAAAATATATATTTTATGTCACAGTAATTTTTATTATGTGAAACATGTGATCTCTTTGGAATTATGCACATTTTTAAACCACAGTCATTAAAACAGCATGCGACACAAAGTAGTTTGATTTTGGAGCTTTGCTAATATTTGGTGATTTTCCTCAACTTTATACCTGAAATATATTTAATTTATTCATATCGCTAATTATCCACTAGTATTTAAAGCACTGGGATGACTACCAACCCAGACTGCTGCTTCTTCCTTAACAAGTTTAATGATTTTTACAAGGGAAACCAATGTTTTTTAAAGAGTCACTTAGAAGCACATGAAAAATGTTCAAGGACATTGCTTATTACACACTGCAATTCTGTGAGCTGCTATAAATTAAACTCCCAGTCAAAACACTTCTACCACCAGTGAGAATTCACTTTTCTGTACTCTCCAGAAGCGTTAGGGAGGAGAGGGTGCACTGGTCTGGAGTCAAAATAAGGTGCAAAATAAGGATTTAATGGCAACATTTCATTATAGCCAATATCAGCACTGGCCCTTCACATTGCACAGCAGCTGTGGGCCTCAGACCGAGTCCCAAAAAGGTTTGCAGACCACGTTGCTCATATAATATGTTATTTAAAATACAAGGTGTTGAAAAAGACATCCCTGAATCAGACCAAAAATCATTTTCACATAATACCAGTGCTGCCAGTCCATTAGTCCCATGTCCTCTGGCTTTCCCCTGGGTTTTGATCACCGTGCAGTCATTAAACACGTATGTAAAGATGTTATAGATACCAGCCAGGCAGAATGGCTGTAAAAGGAATAGAACAGCAGAGGCAAGATGACTGGCAGATAGGGTTGCCACATCCCCCTTAAAGAGACTGCTCCTTTTCCACACCTTATGTCTCTTGTACCATAAAAATATGCATAGATGTATGTGGGAGCATCATAGCAGATTTCTTGGGATGCGTGCCATGCATCTGAGCTCCGAAGCTGGCTCAACGTTGTCACCATTAAGTCTCAGTGTACACAGCAACACTTCAATCTAATTTCAATTAGGGAAAAGTTACACAGAAACTTCTTTGAGAGTACACATGACCCTACACATAAATACCAATTAAATTCAGTATCATCAGTGTCTTTGCAGCGAACATTGATATCACCAGCGAGAGGAAGGAATTTAAAATGAGGCAAGGCTTGATGACATTACCTCCATCTACAAGCTCTGCCTGTGTTAACTAGTACGTCAACGATTAGTAAAACAGTGGGATTCATCTGTGAAGAAATGGGGTGAAAAGTAGAAATGACATGAAATTTTCATTGCAGGCGGTTCTTATGTGACATAAGGTAGGATAGTGCATTGCTATGCAACAAAATGCTACCTGGTAAATGAGTAAAAGCTTAATCTGCTGAGAAGTTACAGACACCAGCAGTGTTGGCAGTTGCAGCTGAGATAGCAGGAGAACTAACTAAACTAGCTAAAACTACTTCTCACAGCAAGGATATGCAATCTCAAACCACTTGTTTGCATGCTTAACTATCCCTGTGTCCTGAACACAGACAAATCTGTAGGAAAGGGGACTTTCAGTGTCCTTAAGTAAGATCAGTGAGGTTGTGCCTGTTTATATGTGGGTACTCAGGATACACAGGCACTGCATTTAGAGTTGAGCCATTTCCTTTTGTTTGCCCATCTTTTATTTAGAAACAATGGGACAAAAAGTGTGGCAAGTTAGGGCTTTACTTCTTGACAACCACTTTTCCATTTCCAAAGCTGGGAGACTTCCCTAACATGCAGATTACTTGAGGGAGATAAAAATGTGGCCTTTAAGCCCTTTCCACAAAGACAACACTTCCCAAACCTGCAAGACCAGGAGGAAAAGTCATCCTGATTCTCCCTCCCATCCTTAGGGGAGCACAAACAATTCCACCTGCTAAATAAAAATCTAAAGGGGAAATGGTCCAGTGCTGGTTNCTTTCAAATCTTCTTTCAATCACAAGATGCCTTAAATGGACAGAAGGTCTTAAAATGTGCTCTCCATCTCCCCAGTTGAGAAAGATACATTGAAGGGGGAGGGAGGGGGATTCAGGCCACAACACAAAAAGCATTAATGCAAAGAACAGTGGGGTCTCTCCCTAATTTGACTTTCTCTACAGGTGGTCTGCAGCTGCATCCAAACAGGTTACACTACCGCCTTCCCATGGGCATTACAACAAAGTAGGATCTGTATTCACAAGAATACATTTGCTGGCATGGGTTGATTCAGGTCTAAAAATAAGAAAAAAGCATTTTTTCAGTATAGCCTGAGGTAACTCTCCGCTCCAGCAGAAGACAGTAGCACTCTTGTTTCACTGGCTGTGCGTGATGATAAAGGATATCAGAAACCTACTTCATGTGACTCACCAAGGTCCACAGCCAGATTCCAATTGATTCATTTTATTTGTATTCGTTTGTTCTCCATCGACCACACAACAGGCTAGACCAAATCAATAAGCAATATTCTGTTTTCTATTGACTGTTTTCTATTCTCACCGGGCCCTGCGACTGCTGTATCTGATTTTATAGTTCTGTATATCATCATGGAAACGGCAGGGCTCAGAGACCGCTGGGAGCAGGCAGAAATGGGAAAAAATTGCAAAGGCAAGGTGAGATATTGGCTTTTAAACTATTGCACCAGCCAGAAGAAGAGGTCTGTGCTGTGGGTGCAGAGGGTATTTCACCTTCTGCCTAAGGAGTTCTAAAGTGCAAACATGCCTTTGACAGTGTGCAAAAATGATGTAAGGATGAGATGAACATGTAACTGTTGTGCCATGCTTCCAGCCCTAGGACAAGGCTGTGAGGTGGTGCCAGCAGCAGCTACACCCTGGTTGGGTTTGCAGAGACAGAGCTGTAACCCCTTGGATGGCACTGCCAAAATCCCTGCTGCTGACACCAGCACAAGCAGTGGAACCTGTGTAAGTGTGAAATGGCCTTGGTAAGGTCTTCTTAAACAGACAGTTCATGTCTGTTTATATGGATTCTTGTACAATTCACATAAAACACACTGTCCCACAAGTTTTTAACCATTTTCCCTCTGTTTTGTCCTTTTTTCATTCCCTAGCTTGTTCACAGTACCCTGGGAGATATATCTGTTCATGAGAAACCTCCAAATGACACATCTTTACATTCCTTCATTTTTACTTTATATTTTTTAAGGCTCCCTCTTCTTGCAAGTAGTGGATAAGTGGAAATAAAAGAGATTTTTCCCAAAACTGTCCCACACCATTTCTTGCCCGGGATCTTTGCTGACATACTCAATGTGTAAGAGCAGGACAGCTCTCATTACTGCTGCACAAAGACAACTGACTGTTTTGCAGTATCTCTTTTCCCTTAAAACTTTCCTTCTGTCCCAGGTCTCAGATTCCTTGAGCTGCTGTACCAAAACAGAGAGCTGGCTTTTCAGTGTCTCCCATAATCTTGGCAGAAAAAGCAGGCTGGGTACTGGGGTGGGTGTGTGTAAGGGCTGGCAGAATACAGCCCAGTGTGTTCTTCCTATCAAATACACTTGACAAACTTTAATGAAAAGTCTTCTCTACTTCCTACTAACAGATGTTTCCAATTTTTTCTCTCTCAGCACTTTAAACCACCATCTTTAGTTTTCATGTCTAAGAGACATTATTATAGGATACATCATAATGATATACTGTACATTCATATACAGTATCCCATACAATGACTAGTTGATTTATAATTCAGATCCAATAAAGGGAAAAATTGATTTAACTGATGACTACTGAAATACTAAATGCATTACAATGTTTGAAAAGAACATCCTTTTCTTGCAATGCGAATGACATAATAAAATTAAATATGGATATAAGATAATGCCCATTATTATTAGGCAAGTGGAATCAAAGGGAAGAAAAGGAAGAAAAGCAATCTCTATGGATCAAGGAATGCCTAAACTTCTTCTTGAAATGTACAAAAGCATGAAGACAAATGGAAAGATTTCACAAATAAAGTAAATTCAAATGATCTTGAATTACACTATAAAGTTGTTTTTCCATTTACTGGTCTTTGCCCATCAGGACTTGCAGCAGCACTGTCACATTTGGGTGCCATTTTGGGGGTAAATGTGAATTCCAGGGGTCATTAACCTTTGGATTTCTAAGCTCTGGGATAAATGTTTGTTTCCCTAAACCCATATAGCAGCACAAAGCCACGATTTAGCCCCACATCCAAGAGACTCATACCCTTGGTTCTATATCTCACCCCTTCATCCTACAAAGCCCCTATCAAGGCTCATCCCCATTTCTCACCCCATCCCAGAATACTCACACAATCAATACCGAGGCGATGCAGCCACTAATTTCCATGTCTCATTCCAGAAGCTTTACGACTGCTCCCCTTTTCCCTGTGCAGCTGTGTAGGCAAGGAGCCTGGCCAGGGGTGGTGGGGAGAGCATCAGCAAGAAGGGAGCACAAAGCCAAGGTACCAGCGAGCTGCCCCAGCGTTTGGAAGAGCTCCTCAACATATTGAACATTTCCAGGTCAGAAATCGAGGCCAGGCACCCCAGAAGTAGTTGGGATTTTAACTTCCTTTAAGCATCTGCTGGAAGTCAGTCACTCCAGCATTTGCACATATCTTTGTTCTTCCAGATGGGTAAATTGCTTCTAATACAAAATAACTCCGAAAGCGGCTGTGATTGCTCATACAGACTTAGATTGATGGTCAATTTTTTATAATCCTAGTGCAGTAGTTTTTCCCTGTAGGAATACATGTATTCTGCTGCTGGAGAAGCAGTGGCAGGCAGTAATCGCTGCTGGAGTCGACAGAGTTTATTTTATTGAAAGAGTCATACAGTCGTTATAACCAAAATAACACCCGAGCACTGGCACTAAGCTACATCTCATTTCACTCTTGCATCAGAAATATTTTTTTTAAAAGACTCTAGCAATTCCAGATACCTTACAGAAAAGTTATTGCACCTAAAAATCTTTCCGGAGTTTTAACCTGTATTATGGAATTCAACAAAACAGTATTAACCAGCTCAAGAGAAATGCACCAGCAGAGTCTGGGGGTCAGCTAATTTGTGCTTAAACACCTCAATTTGCATGTGCAAAAGTGGATAATTATGCTCCTAGTTGCCCAATCATGTGTACAGATGGGTGCACCCACACATTTTTGTGGGATAATTTTTGGAAGCCTATAGAAAATATGGTCTTTAAAGATTTTAATAAGGTTGGCAAAATATACTCTTTCTGCATAAAATTATGTAGTTCCCAAGTCTAAAATTACTTTGATTTAAAAATGAAAATTGGCAAGGGATTAATCCATAATATGGTCTAATTACTTTTTTCTTAAAAATTAAATGGTCAAGATCTTAACTCAGAATAGTGGTTACTGTTCATGAACTGAAACTAAGAAACAGAACTGAATAAGGGATTTTATTAGGTGTTTAAATATGTATTTAGCTAATAGAATCCTCTTACCTTTGGCTGAATAACAGGTATAATAATTCTGAAAGCATATTGAATTTATACATCTGAAGCATAAAGCCCTACTAATTATATTTTTATGAGATTGAAATGCAAACTGGCCAAAGCTTGGAAATAAAAAGTAGATCTGACTTGCTGTCATTAACTTGCAAAAACACATACATTCATGAACAGACACAACAAATAAAGGGAGAGAAATAGAGACAGAGACAGAAGATGTTGAAAACAAATCATTAGCACATATTTTGGCCCTTACTGATGCAATTGTTAGCTTTTATTTAACCTTTGCATTGTTTAAAATGCTGCAAGTTTAATTTTTATCTGTCAAAGTGGACAGCTATATTCAAAGGGTATTTGCCAGCCTGCAACGCATAGGGCTTGCTGAGCACTGCTCGATAAACAGATCAGGTTTTCAGTGAGGACTGAATTTTCCCTGTCATGTTCAGCAGGAAAAACAATATTAAAACAAGGATACTTTTTCATGCTCTCTGCTATTTTATTATTTCTTTGTTTGCAGGGGTTACTTCTACAAGTAAGCAAATATCCCGGCGAATTTCTCTTTGTCCTTCATCAATCAGAACCGGTCAATTATCAGACTAGTGCAACTAGATCAAAACTCCAGGCTGTGTAGTCATATTACCACTCATATTATTACTAAAGGCGCATCTATATTCCAAACTGGGATACCATAACCCCTTTGTCATTTTCCAATAAAAAAGACCATACCAAATAGGCAGAGCACACCGTAATTAGCAGCTGGCAGAGAAAGCTGTAAATCTGTATGAGTTCTGAACGATTTGCTTACATTGTTGCTTTGTTGACAAATGATGCTGTACATGTTAATGTTCCTGAAATGTCCCCATTGCACCTGACGTGCCAATAAATGCCAGCCAGCTGTATGAATTATGGAAATAAGATTTTTGTTTATGAAGGTATCCCAGACATTTATTTTACTGCATGCCTCTTGACAGATTTAATGTCTGGAGTTACATTGAGAAGATATTTGCTACCTGACATAATGGATAATGGAAACTTTAAAGGCTTTTTTTAATGATGAGACTAATATATATTTTTTTTAATTTTACCTTGTGGCTACATATTTACTCTCGATATAAAGCTTGCATATTTTAAATGAAATGATACTAAATTGTTCCTAACGTACCATGAGTTGGATGAAGCCAGTGCTGCAGCGTATGAGAAAACAGAGGAAAAGTAGCTCTGAGAGCTACTAAAACAAGAGCACTACATGCAAGTTTCCTTATTTCTCTGAGTTTATTTTATCTCCTGTGCACATGCACTAGTATATCATTAGTGCACAAAGGTAGCAGTTAAATCTCAGGCATTTCAAAGTATGATAAAAATCTTTTAACAGATGTATTTATAGCAGACTCCATAAAACATTCATTTAATATGCTAAGGCAAGGCACAGGGAACATAGAAATTTGTACAGCTACTGCCTATATTTAACTGTATTTAACTGGAATCAGAACCAAAAAATCTGTTCCTGAACTCTGAATATTTAAAAACAAGGTGTATGTTCTTAAGTAAGACACACAAAAAATCTCTGTGAGTATGGGAAGTCATGAAAACTTTTATTCCAACCCTGCTTTTAGCAAGAATCCTTATTCTAGCCAGGGGGAAAAAAAAAAAAAAAAAAANCCCATCTCTGAAACAAACTCTGATCAGACTTATCTAGGGACAGGCTTGCAGGGTACTCTGAGTTTCCCTCAGAGCTGATTCTGCTGTGGAAGGGCCCTGAAGCTCTACCAGAGCCGGGGTGAGCAGCAGGTGCTGGCTCCTGGGAATCCCAGCCCCACATTTTCCCTGCCCTGGGAGTTAGGGAACCTGATTCCTGCTCCAAAGTGGAAAAATTTTGCCTGGCACAAGAGCCTGTACTACGCAAGCTCTTCAATTCTTCCTCTATTAGCACATGTTAGTGTATTGTCAAGAGGAACAATAGCAACCCCACAAACTATTTATTCCATCAAGAACAATTTATTGTCTTTTGTAAGTTCGTTTCCAGCTTCTGAAGCTTAAGAGAGAAAAAATCTGCTGGTTCTTTAAAACTTCAGATGTTAGGGACTATTTGTAGTCATCATATAAATGGGGGTGGTAACCAAATTAACCAAATTCATTTTGTAACCACAAATCATTCCTATTAAAATACTCCCTTCTCACCCCACCTCAAAAGAAGAATAAGAAGAATAAGAAAAAAAGGAGTCCAGATGGTTAAAATTATTTTTAAGCAAATATTTAGTGGTTACAGTTGAATTCTTCTGGCACACATTCTCCACTACAAAAATGACACCCCACATTCACTGTGTTAACCATTTTCCAATGTGCCAGCCAAATGAATGCCTCAGAGAACACACACACACACACGTTATGGAAGCATTATCAGAAATGCTATAGTTAAGGTTCCTTTGCAATTTGGGCAGAGTGAGGCTATTTTACACTGTGTGGTAGAATTTTGTCTCCAGGTATGACAGGCAACTCCTCAACAGAGAGCTGACTTCTCTACAGAAATCCCTTTCTTGAAGCACAACTGGTTTTCAGCATATTCCGTTATTACAAAATGTCACTGGAAATCCTATTTGGGAAGTGGGGGGAAAAGGCTTGCAGCTCTATAGTCACAGCAACTGCTATCTCCATATTTTGCACAGTTTAGGAATGT
>VZUA01053407.1:10719-24840 GCA_013401035.1 Horornis vulcanius
GGGAGGGGAGGGGAGGGAGTTTCTGGTATCTAGGGGGTCAGTTCAGCTGACATACTATCAAGCACCATTCTCATTAAGACTTACCTGGAGAGGTCATATGATTCATCATGTATGTTCAAGTAATGCTGCTGAGGGTGTCACAAATACATATAGGAAACTAGACCCCAAGTAGGGGTCTGTATGGGTAAAATATTCTTTTGTGAAAAGTGAATTCCAGTCAGTCTGACCTATTTTTGAACCATTTAAAGTAAATTATATAAATTTGAATTCTCTTTCTCAGATATAATTTTTTTAATATTTACAGTTAACTCTTATCAAATGGAAGTGAATTAGTTTTTTCCCATTTGAAAAATATATATAACTAGATCTCGTTCTTTCCTTTTTAAAAGTAGATATCATTCATACTTTTAATTTTACTTATTTTTTAAATATTAGGCATGGAACTATTAAAAGTTCCTTGAACAGAGTCATGGATTTTAATCCATAGGTCAATTCTAACACAGTCAGTCCTAATGATTCAATAAAAATCAGTATAATTTACTACAAACACTTTAGAACAATCCTGGCAATCTTCTTCTTTGTAAATGCTTCATTAATACTGTTGTACCTTCATGTGCCAGTGTCATCAAACATTATCCATGGGTCTTGAGCTATAAGGAATGCTAAATAAGAAAATTAAGAGTTTGGCATGAGATATCCTAGGCAAATTTAAGGTATGAAGTGGTGAAGCCAATCACTTCTCACTTAGCACTGCCTGTATGGGCTTCTTCATCTGAGCTCTTTGGTCGTCACTTTTCTGCTATGACTTAGCATAAGTAATCAAAATGTTTTATCTATTTGGAACCTGCTTTCAGAACTACTAATTTCCATATGGAAGATCAAAACATTGTCAATGGAATATGCCAAAAGGGTTTCTTTCATGAGTTTCTTCTAGATTGCTTCTCCAGAGATTGCAACCTTCCTCAGTACCATAGGCAGAAGGAATTTATTTATTTGCATAATATTTGCATAGAATGCATTCATACCTGACTACAAGGGGTGCCTTTACCACCCCTTTTGCAAAGAGATTTTGTCTGTCTCTATGTGAAGACGAAACCCCCTCCTTCAGGGAGACACAGTCTCACAGAAAAGAGGGAGTATAACTAAACTCTTCCCTTCCATGGGTGACTGGAACACTGAGAGCACATGCCCTGCCCAGCACAGGCATTCAGTTCATCTTCATTGTTCAGAAACAGAAAAGGGGGCAGAAAGATGCTGAGAAGAAAAAGATCTGCATTCCTGTTCATCACAGCATCCTGACTAACTTTTTTTGGCTAGAGCCTGCTGTACAGAATTTTCACAGTAAGAGGAAGACATTGTTCATCTGAATCTGGATATTTTTCTAGGATATCCTAATTGAAATTAAATGTAAATTATAGAGTCAGGAATTCTGTTTGATACTATATTACTTAAAATACAAGAAATGAAAATGTTACATTCTCAACTTTATAGACAATTTAGGATACATCTGTCTTGTGCAAGCTGGGAATTTTTTTGGCTCCGCGTGTGAGGGTGATGAATTTATCTCAGTATCAAATGAATTTATCTCAGGTGGTTTGGGACTGATTAGTCTGGGCAACCCATTTGCAAATTTGAATGAAATAAGTGATTTGTGACTTAGAGAGCAAGAGTAATATCAATAATGCAAGTCCCTACAGCAAAAAATAACATAGAGGCAGGGAATTTCTCCTATAATTACATTACTGCCTGTTCAATGGCAGTAGAAACACGAAGACTGTCTAGGTGACCACTGTATTTTAAGATAAACATCAAAGTAACTATTCAGGTATATGACATCACACTCAAGTAAAGCTTCTTACTCAATCAGAATAAAACACAGGTTTCAAACAATAAAAGTTGTGGTTTTGAGTGGGGCAAACTCACTTGTCCAAGGTATTTTTGAATGGGAACATCTTTGACAATGGGATTAAAATGTGAAAAAGGCCGTGATAAGGAAGATGTTAACTAATTTTGTGTCTTCTTCAGAACATATTGCTTTTCTGCATTAGCACTGTAATTGAGTAAACTCTTGATGAGTAAACATCCTTTCAAAAGCAGTAACTTTAGAAATAAAAACAAAAAATCTGGGCAAATAAATACAGTAGGTGGAATGGGAATGTACAGTTCTAAGCAAAAGGTCAGCAAAGCTAAATAAAAGGCAGGGTTCAGACCTCCTGTTGTACTTTACCTGAATTCATGTTATTATCCTGTAGTGATTTGTTTTGCTGGGAAATTAAAGTGTAGTTGACCTCCTTCTCCTTCCAGTGTTTAATTTTAAATTAAAAATGCCAAAATGTAGTTGTCTAGTGGATAAAATTACACTGTAAATGGTATTTGTTGAGTCAAAGCTCACTGCCATGACTTGCATATCAGTTATTTTATTTATATTAGTATTCTGCATGTAATTTTATTCATCCAAATGTCAGTTAAATCATGCTTGCACATAAAATGTCATCTCTGATACTCAGACAGCATGGGCAGTAATTTTTGTGGGAAATGGATTTGTAGAGAATTCTTAAAGCTTGACAGAAGGCTCACATAGTATGTATCTGTATGAAAACTCTGAGATAAAATATGCTGACTTAGAAATGCTATGGAGTAGGACAGACATCGCTGAGAGAGAAACAAAACTAGAAAGAAATGGGGGTTATGCACCAAGTCAAAAAAAACCCTTGAGGTCAAATAATTTTGGAGTTTCGAGACATGTGTGTCTGTGTCTCTGGGAGTTGGTTTGTTTCTTTGGTATGGGAAAGAAGACCCCTTTTGACTGCCTTGCTCCTCATCATCCCCACTATACACAATAACATTTCTTTTTGGTCAACTTTCATTGAATTTGACAGACAGAATGGATCTTAGGAAATTAATTTCCCATACATTTAATGTCTTTGACAGCTAAGCAAAGAATTGTAACCCTACTATTGGACCAGTTTTAAGGACAAAAGTAGGAATATCAGCCATATACATTTGGCAGCTCCAGCATAACCTAGGGTGAAGCACCACCAGTGCTGTCTCTCACTCAGCTGACATGCCAAGCAGGCACAAGGGCTGTGAAAAGGGAGGTCCATGTGCTAGAAAACCAGAATTAAGAGGAGCCATAGAAAAGCTGAGATGAGAGTATAAAGGTTATAAGGCCATTATACACTCCCTCTTCTGAAAACACTTCTTCATTCCTTCTTTTTTACTAAAATACAGATTTTGCTTTGCCATACTTTTCTATCACAAACTCTAACGACAGAGAAAAAGAGGACATTTTTACGTGGGTAAAAATCTCGTGAATTCATGGGTTAAGAAGATAGTGAATAGGAAGTTCGGGAGGTCATAAGAGGGCAGAGTAGGTTAGGAAACAGACAGCAGCCTGTGCAACATAGTAGGGAGAATCTCAAGTTGCAGGGGCAATTTCCTCCTCATGAGGAGGTATCTTCAAGTGGAGCACAATGGAGTGATCCACCTTCAAGGACTATCATAAGAAATCTGGCAATCCTGTTGCAGATAAAACTGCTATTTCCACTCACACTTGGGACACATCCAGTAAGGTGACACATGCTGAGAAAAAAGCTTAGAAGCAGTTGTTTGCCATCCTAAAAACCCAAGAGAGTAGTTTTTTTGAGCATTACAAAGGGATTGTTTTGCTTTTCTTTGTCATCGCCTGAAGTAGCAATGATTTCAGAAGACCAAAACTTTTTTCAGAACCCTGAAGATCTGAGATGCTGTTAAGCAGGAGACTCACATGAGAGAAAAATAGGGAAAAATATGTAATGGCAATTTGTTCCTTCCAAGTGAAAAAGTCTTAGCTTCACTCCAGACACTCAGTTTCAGCATAGATTAATTTACTGGAATAATTCACCTTCTTAAAGATAAGAATATGTCTGTATGCTTTGCTGCATGACATGCATTTTAGCAAGACATTACACATCCAGCTACCCCAATTACACTGGCTGAAATGACACGTCATTTTAGTGAGACACAGCTTTAGCAAATGAAACACTGTGCAGCAGTCACTCATCTTGCTAGTATCTCATGGAATAGCCCATGGAAAAGTACGACAAAACCCAAACCATTGTAGGACATCTGTTTTCTGAAGTATTTATCTGTCAAGTACTGTTTCTGCAATGCAGCCCTCCATGGTTCAGGTGTTGCTTTCTTCTGGGGGCATGTTAAAGAGGAGCTTGTAATGAAGAGTAAAGAAATGCTTGTCTTCTATACAGTCTGGTTTTCTTTGAGTTTTATTTCTTTCCAGTGTTTCTAGGGAGGAGATTGGTTTGGTGGGCTTTTGGTTGTTTTGTTGGGGTGTTTTTTTGTTACTGGCAGCTGTGGTAGGAGTCCTGAATGCTAGTCACTGTTATCAGCCACTTGGTTCAATTCCAGGAAGTCACACTGAGCAAGCCACTATAACATGTGAAAATGGTGCACCAAGTACATTGCACACTCCCCTTGAATCAGATAGAGGAGTGCAAATTTAATTTTGTACTAACTTTTTAGCACATAATTCATATCTGAATCTTTAGGCTTATTGCAGTATGAAAAATGCAGAAAATTAGCCTATTTGAACTATCAAAATTAAGTGACTTTCAGCCATTCTGTTGGAATGAGGTAAGGTTGAGCCTTTGAAGAATGCCACGTCACATTATATGGGTTTCAAAACTACTCAGGGCCTGTTACCAGATAGGCAGGAAGCAGAGATCTCCAAGGTATTTATTACCTGACAATGCAAGGCACTGTGACCTAACAGTTTGAAAACAAGGAATGAAGAATTTAGTTCTTCTCTATCACTGATCATCTGTCTCTACTGAAATAACTTTTATTGTTTTGTTGTTTTGTTTGTTTTTGTTTTGTTTTTTTTTTTTACCTCCGTTTCCCCTAAAAAAGTTGACCTCCTGTCAGTCTGTCAGTTTCTAAAAACTGCAGGCTGCAGTAGGCTTTTTTCCCCCATCCTGTGTTAATATTGATTATTTGTGGTCCATCTGATCTTGGAATCTCACAAATGTTTTTGGCACACTGAAAACCATTGTTTCTGGAAATAACCACTCAAATAACATTGCTGATAACCTACATGCAGCCATTCATCCAGGTGCAGCCTTCCCAGCACAGACCAATTTTGTCCACTGCCAGCCTTCACTACTCTATGGCAGAAATGACCATGGAGATGCTGGCAACAGCACCACCACCTCCTTCCCACAGGGTCAGTTAGGTGGCCTTCAGGTATGGACAGAGATCCTGATATGAAGAAACACAGGATCTGCTAGTTTATTCTGCTTTGTAGGTCCTCTTTAAGCAGCTGGTTCTGCCTGAATTCAGCCTTCCCTCTAGCTGGTAGAGACATGAATCGAGGGTTGGCATGAATGCAGAAATGAACACCCCTGACTAGTCACACCAGCACCTGGAGCTCCTGAATTTCAGTGGAGCAGGCATTGCAGGCTGTGAGAATCTGCAGTATCTGACAGATTCTCTTCAGGACAGACCTGTTAGGCAGCATTTGTTCTTTATCAGCATGCAACTGGGAGTAGCTTCAGGGCTGAAACACATCCTGGGATGCCCTGCAAGAGTGCTTCAAGCAGTGCTGCAGCATCATACGAGAGGAGGGAAATATTTGTAGAAGTGTTTGGTAAAATTCTACTCTCAAAAATGCAGAAAAACTCAAGCTAAGTAGTGTATCTTCTATACCTCACATTCTCCCACAAAAGAGAGAGTGAAAACACAGTTGTGAAAAACCATGGCTTGTAGCAGCAACTTCTAAATTTAACTTTGCAACTTTACATTGCAGGAGACAAGAGTAACACATTACAGGGTTCATACACTTCAATGCACCCTCTATTTGAAATGTCATGTTTGAATGCCTCAGGCCTAATTGCTGGTTCAGTTGTCATAAACCAAGGGGAATGTTGACTGAAGGTCTCATGGCAAAGCAGGATAGGGGTATTGTGTTTTAAGTTGCCTAGGGCATAGAGGACAAAGACTTCCTTGTTTCAAGCAGAGTAAATTCATCAAGACCACATTGTTTCAAGTTGGGGTTTACCCTGGGATCAGAAATTCTTAGAATGACCGAAAGCAAAAAAAGACAAGTGATTTACAACTCCATGGGGAAAAAATAAATTAAATGCAATAATATACGAAGAAGCAAAACATATTTCTTTATTTTTCTTCCATATTCATCTATTTGTGGTCATTGTTGTCGTCTCTGCTTCATAAAGAGAGAGACTTAATTTTATCACTAGTTAGGTTTTGTGTTCTGTGGATTTGGTGGAAGAGTTTGTTCTTTGTTTTTCGGGGTTTTTTTACTTTGTGAAGAGAAGAAAAAGCTGAAATAATAGCACAACATGACTGCTTCCATGTCTCCTATTTATTTTTTTTTATCCAAGAATAAAAAGGTTCAAACACACCCTGAATCCTGCACTGGAAAATAGAAAGTGTTCATTTGTGACTCTTTCTGCTGTAATTAATCAGCTAATGCTCCAGATGGCTTAGTTTTTAAAATTAATAAATTTCAGCTCTGCTGAACACTTTATTTCAAATAGTGCAAAATACTAACTAAAGCTTTTTAAAACTCCAATTTTAAATGTTCCAAAAGAGTGTAGGCCTTATGACATCTGCAACATGGGCCAGAGACGTAATGTGCTTTGTGTTCTGAATGGCAGTGTGCAGCTTGGCTCATGCAGCTCCCAGGATCCAGTCCACAGCCAGCAGCCCCTCTGGTGCTGATTCAGCACTTCTACCAGTTAGGCATTCCCTCTTTGCATCAGCTTTCAAGGGTAGACTGAGACTTTGGCAAGGGATATTTGAAGGGAGACATCTGGCCCTAACACAC
Source organism: Horornis vulcanius (assembly GCA_013401035.1). Lineage (NCBI taxonomy): Eukaryota > Metazoa > Chordata > Aves > Passeriformes > Scotocercidae > Horornis > Horornis vulcanius. The sequence continues at coordinate 17,561 of VZUA01053407.1, forward strand.
CAGTCAAAATCAGAGTCCTTCTGGTTGCTTGGGAAAAATATATGCAGTACCACCAGCACCAGCATTAAAGAGATTTGCCACAGTTGCTCGTGGAGGTCAACTGACCTGATTTTACATTTGTTCCCTGTCTGTGGCAGCCATCTGCTTGCTCTGGGGGGTAGTCTCCAGATACATTATCATGTGTTTGTCCTGCACAATCAGATCTGAGGGTTTGTGCCCTTGCATTCCTTTATCAGCAACTTAATATGTGTCTGGGAAAAGAAAATATTCCTCTGAATCTTTTGTGCAGCCTTTTCTTATAATGGCATGCACATGTGAAAGTGCTGTTTTAATGGATGATATGTTATTTTATGTCTTCTTGCTGTTTGTTCCTGAGGAAAAACTACTTTTACCAATAAACACTGCATTGAACTTAGAAGGCTTCATGCATTATGAATGGTTTTTTCATATCCTACACTATTTTTTTCTGGATCATTTGTGTCAACCTTTGTTACACAGCTCCAAATTTAAAACAGCTCAAGCCACCACTGAAAGGCATATTGCTTGTATTTTCCAATGTCTTTGCTAAAGGCACGGGACTTAGTACTTGGGTTGGAAAACAAGTGCTTGCCCAAAATATGGTTTTGGGAAGGTTTAATGAATAGGATTAGTTTTTAAGGCTATCAAGAATGAGAGTGAACATTGTAGTAACAGATTACTGAACTAGCATCTCATATAGAAAACCACTGAAAGGAGTGTGCTCATTTTTCTGGGTCATAGAAGACACAGAGCGTTATCACGACTACTAGTTTCGTAAAAGTAATTCTCCCATAGAGCTGGGACACAGCTGGTTGTTTGTATTCTCACATTCCTGAGTTGATAGTACTGAGTGATTGCAAATACCTTGTACAAAGAAAAAATCACTTTGTGGAATTGATTCTGGTCAGAGTCCAGGCTGTGCTCACTCTCTCTTGGCACAATACCCTGCTGGCTGCTCCCTCACAGCCAGGAGCAGAGCAGAGAAGATGCACAGTGTCTTTGCTTTCTGTCAGTGTCCAGAGGTCTCCTAAGGACACTTAAGCAATCCAAATTTGTCCTTTCCTTGGCCTTCCAACAGCGGAAAGTTGTTGCATGAGGTGGTGTGTAAGGCTAGCATCATCTGAGGGTTTGATTTTGCAGGCAGAGCTCCTCAGGTCTGGATTTATGGTTCCCACATATTGGTCCATCCACATGAAACTGCTGCAACACAGTCAATATTCTGGGTCATTATTTGTGATTCTTGTACCTTTTTTTTTTGCATTTTTGCAAATGAAGACTACTCACTATCAGACCAAGCTGGTTACAAGCAGCTTGGACTATGCATTCTGGTTTTATATCATATTTTCAAGTGCAAGTCAGTCACAGTCCTTTTACCATATTTTCCCTGAAATTGCATTCATAAAAGAGCTTTGGATTTTATCCACCACAACCCCAAACACCTGTTTCTGCCTCTGAAAACAGGCTCATTGTAACTGATTCAAATGACAGATGAGAGCACAGGGAAAGGGATTGTTTGATTTACTGTTGAGGCCACCATGAGATTTCTTTCAAGCTCTGATAAACAGACTCCTCAAAGATCTTAAAAAGCATCTCTAGGCTCAGGATCTCTGTTTACTCATTAGACTCTTAACCCACTTATGAAAGTCTTTACTTAAATGAAAACAATTCCTTTCTAAGACCATGGCCCTATGTGGTGGGCTTCACATACTGAAGAAATGGTCTGTGTGCTCAGAACTGTGGAGCATTGCACAACCATAGAAACTGCAAGACTATGGGAGCAGTGTAGGAGTAACTTTGCAGACTCAGGGAAGAAATAACAATTTCTAGTTGATGCTGGAAACTCTGGGAGCGGAGAGTGGGAGCAGAAAATGAAAAAAGTGGTTCTCTAAAGGATTCTCATTTAAAGATGTCATCAACAAGGACTGACAAAGGATTATCGGGGTGTAGAGACGACGCCAAGTGACAGCAGCAGGCCGTAACAGGAAGCCCCCACAGTGTTCTGGGAGTTTCAGCGGGGTGGTTCCTTGCAGTTGCTGCGGGAGATGTAGGAACTGAAAGACGGAAGGGACGCTCTGCCCTCACCCTAGCAAACCTATTCCACAGCACCGAGGCAGCCGGGAGGGTCGGCTCCCAGACCCACACCTTGCTGGCTGCCCTTTGCTGTGTCTCAGCAGATTCATGACTGCTGCCTGTCATGTGGGGTCAGGAGCAGGATCTGGCAGCCAGAGCAGCTGGTGGGAGCGGCGCTGGTGGCTCCTCTGCGCCCAGCCCAGCCCTCGGGCGTGAGCGGTGCTGCGGCACCGAGCGCTCCCTGAACGCCACGGTCAGCCTCGCATGCTGCGCTCATTTCGCAGCATTCCCACCTTCACCGGCTCTTGTGTTGATAACAGGACTGCTTCTAGAACCCTGCACCTCCTGGGTGGCTCCAAACATTCCTACTTGTAACAATATTTTAAAAAAATAAATAATAAAAAACACCACCACACCAGTTTCTTCCTTTCAGACAAATTAGGAACAGTCAGAGTCATTCCTAGACATACTGAACTATTAAAATGTTGTGATAAAATGTAAAACATTCTAGCTAGAAGCATCCATTTAATTATTCTATTGGGGAGCTGAGGCTCAGTTTAGGAGCCTAGAAACTAGATTAGTCTCTAGTTCAGGCCAAGCATAAAATAGTTGTTTTTAAAGTACATCACTTATTGTTAGCTTTTTTCTTCAAGAATATTTCTAGAATTTTCTTCTATGTCATTTTCTCTCTTCTACAGTTCTCTAAAACACTGGATTACCAACTAAGGATTAAAATCTCAAATATTTACAGAAATTTAATGCAAAGTAGCCTAACTGTGGTAACAGAATTAAGCAATAATACAAGGGATTCACATTTATGGCTCTTTCACAGGGTTGCTTTTTGTGAACAATGTCACCACATTGAATTCACCCTCTTGAGTGCTCTGCTGCATGCCAACAAAGTTCTTCTGAAGGCATATTAACCATTGCAGATCTCTTCTGGGTCACTCACATCTCTAAATCTGTCACAGCTCACCCATCACCAATCAAAAGACAACTTAATCAACCCCCAGATAGTTCTACAAACTTTGATAGGGAAAAATCATCAAAATATTATCCAACATTTCAGTACAGATTGGAACTTAGAAAAATCTGGAAATCTGATAACTGGAATAGAAAATAGGTGTTTGTGTCAGTCTGAATGACTGAGAAATTCAGTGATTTGTGTACTTATCTTTAATTTGGTGGTTCTCAAAACAGTAAGTACTTTTTAAAATATCATACCACAATTCTGTGTGTGAACACCCACTTCTTTCCCAGACTTAATCTAGTCTGCTAAAAAAAAAAAATTATAAAAATATTCTTGTTTCTGAATTATAAAAGTGATCAACCCAGATGGTGTGCTGTATTATTTTTATTACATTTTTAAAAACTTATTTTAACTTTCCATCACTTTCCCTCACTTAAGGCTGTGACCTATATTCCACCTGTTTCAAAATTATATCGTTAAACACGGGGCTAGTAACAGCTTTGAGACAAGTCATTCAGGCAAAACTAGTTAATTTTTGAGTGTTCTGCCTTCACAGGCGATGCACAGCCCTCTGGCAGGGATGGTGATCACCTGGCTCATCTCAGGTTAGCCTTGGGAAAGAAAGACCTTGCCTGAAGGAGAAGTGGAATTCACCTCTGATCCTCTGAGCAGTGAGGACGCTGCCCATGCCCAGTCAAAAACGAAGCAACGCCCTCTCCAGTTTGCTCCAGTGTGTTCAGCTGCGCGTTTTGGTGACTCAGCCCCACTTAAAGGTCGCCGAAGGCCTGGAGGAGCATGATTACACCCTGCTGCTGCTCTGGGTGCTTTTTCTGTTTGTCTGGGTAGATGATAAGGACAAATAAGTAGCAGTAAGTAGGGTACAATCAGGATATATCTACAAAATGCAGCTGAGTACGTTTAAGATCAGCAACTGAATCACATAGAAGAAATTGTTAGAGAATGAATTTCCACTCAACCTCTTCTTTTTCTCCCCTTTGTGATTCTTAATGCAGAGAGGAAAGAAAAAGTTGAAGTTCAGAAATGATCCATGAAGTCCATTCATGAGGGAAAGACCTTATGGTAAAAAAAAGCTGTGGTCACATTTCAACCTGCAAAATATTTAAATAAACATTACAGTATTTTAGCGTTATTGAAAGCCCCTGGAAAGTAAAAATAAATAAAATCGTGCAGTATACCATTTCGATATTTTTAAAGCAATTCTGTTTCTAAAACAAATACTGATGTATGAAATGTTATTTGAAAGATGTCAACTTTACTGAAATGCCTGTTTCTGGGGCAACCCTGTTTGATTTACGCTTTCTGAACAGATTTTCTCTTCTTAACTTTCATGCTATTGCCTTCTATTGCACTCTACAGTCAAAACCTCTTCAGTACCTTACCCTTCAGTCTCTTACCCTTTCTAAAGTGCTCTGTAGTAAGTCAAAGTAAATGGATAGGGAGAAATGGTCTTTAATATTTTACTGAGCAAACCTGGTTATAACCAGCCTCCTGTCACGCAGCCTTGGTTCTTGAAGTGTGTTTCATTAATTCTTCAGTGTGTCCTGTGATATCCTTTCTGATCATCATAGGATAAAGTTCATTTCCTTCACACTTTTTTTTGAGCTCTTTGAGGTGGTTTTCATTTTAGTTTCCAGATGTACCAATAGTTTTGTACTTCTAAGCCAAATATGGTTTAAATTTCCCTTCTATTCAGGAAATGAACAAACTAATCCATGGCTATACTCATGTAAAGCACATCATTTGTTTCCCAAGTGCTTGCAATAGAGTCAGAAAACAACTGAGCACTGGCTGTCCTTAACAATGAAGTCTTCTAATTTCCAGCCTAAGACCCATTACAGGGCTGGAGTCCGTTCTGTAAAGCAATTTTAAGATGTTTTGTCATTGTGTCAGTTTATTCAGTTAAAAGACAGCAGGGATATTTGTGGGAGGTGCCTTAATGCTTCCTGCTCCTCATACACATTTAGTCCTGAAGCACAGAAGCAAATATGATTTCATCTCAAAGTTTAAAGATTTGTCTGGTTTCAAATCATACCAGCATATCTCTGCACTCTCCAGACCACTGGTTAGACACCCAGCTCCTGCTGTCTGTGGCAAGGAAGTGTCAGGAGAAACATCCTTCGGCTGCAGTTGGAGGGAAGTCTCTGGGGAGGTTTAAGTTGTGAGGGCCAGCTGCCCTCAGCCCCCAGCATGAATCATCCTGCAGATGCTGCAGTCTCTCTTGCAGCAGACATTTGATGAGTTGCTTTCTAACCCAGTAACCTGGCAAACACTGTGTAACCTTTGTGAAACCCAGACAGTCTGGATCAGAGCTGAACATTAGGCAAAACTTTTTATTTTTTTTCTTTCACACATATAAATACCTCATTCATAACCGATCATTGTTTAGCTGAGCAGGGGGAAACCTAATGCTTCTAAAATATGAGCAAGCCAATATCTTAAAGAAATATGTTCAAAGCTGGACAAAGAATTACTCACTCAATGAGTCAATAAGAATGGTAGAAAATTCAGACACTGTTATATGCTGTCAAGTAAAAGCAATTATTTTTCCTGTCATTCCTTGAATGCACTCATATACTTGCTGCTCAGCAACAAACTTGCTGTTTGGGGTTTTTACACTATAAAAAGAGGTAGGATATTTTTGTTTAAACAAACAGACAAACAATAAATTCTTGGGTTTTGGTCCAGTGGTCTGAAGCCAAAATCACCAGAAACACCTTGCTGCACATGTTTCAGATTGACGTGAGAACCATGTATAGGGAAAAAAAAGTTCTTTCAAAGTCACCTGTTTTTTGAAACAATAAAATCCAAACTACTGTGATTAGCAGCACGGAAGCTGGAAATTTTTATTCTCATGAGTTGTACCATGACAGGCAGTACACATTATCTGTGTACTTCTGGTTGTCTGGGACAAGCAGACAGATTACTTTGAAATGATTCCAGACCTGGCAGGTATCTTTTCCAGCACATATGAGTTGCACCCAAGAGTTATTAATATGAGAGTCTGACTTGGGAAACAGAGGAGCACTCAATTTGTTATTGACAAACACCATCAACACCTTAAAAGGTAGTAAATTAAGAAGGCAGTAATAAATATAAAAAATTTGCAGAATCCAGTATCTGGGGTAGAAGTCGCTTCTTGATACAGTTTGAAAGCCCTTCTTTTCATGCCTGGAATGGGGTGATTTGAGAAGTTTTTGGAAGCAGCTGGAGTCTCCACGATTCAAAACAGTTCAACATATTTCTGTTCCTAATAGAATTCTGGAAAAAAATGAAGAAGTAAAGAATGGGTAGGAGTTCAGGATGTAATCTCTAACAGCCAAAACTACTCTGAAGAACACCAAACATTTAAACAGATGGGATGTTCTTCTTTTGACTTTTATAGGCATCAGATAGACAGCCAAAACTAAACTTCTTGTAAAACTAAAATTTTATGATCCAGGAAATAGAGACAACGAACAAGTAAAAATTTCTAGTTTCATATGATATACAAATTACTATGTTTTGTGTGGTTACAAGAGAAGAGCTTTTTGTGTGGATCACCATATGGCATATTCAAGCCTGAACTTCAAGCCTTCCACTTGTACCTGGTTCTCACTTTACTGGAATACAGAGTGGGCTCATATGCCAATCAGATAGTCAGGATGGACCCAGTGCCCCTCCACACATTAGAGCATTTTCTAGTACTTTTCCTTGCACCTTTTCATGAGATTAGGTCTCATTCTGCTCCCAGCTTATGGACCAAGCCATGTAATCAGCTTGTCTTAAAATTAATAGGCACACTTTATTAAAATCACTGTATTTCTCAGACCTAAGTAATGGATAGGCCTTCACGATAGCTGTAACCTGTTGTGGCGCATTTTTGGTGACTGTGGCTCTGGACTATAAGTGGTAAATTCTGGTTATTCCTTATTACTAAAATGCCTGCTATCCTAGTGATTGACTTGGTCAGCTAGGTCAGAGAAAACAGACCAGAACTTTTCTCTGAAAACTTTATCAGATTACAAATATATAAGGAAACAAAACTAATAATATTTCTTTCTAAATTATCACAAATTTTTTGATTTGATTATAGTACTTTAGCTTTGGAACCAATTTTGTCTAATTTTATGAAAAAGGAATTGGCATTCCTAATATGAAAAAAAAATCTTTTCTGTAGTTACAAAGTTTATACATCACTAAAGTAAAATACAATATTCAAACT
>VZUA01053411.1:0-18410 GCA_013401035.1 Horornis vulcanius
AATTTGGGGGAGGGGCAGGGCTCCGTTTTGGGGGGGGATTTCCCCGGTTTTTGGGGTCGTTCCCTCTATTTTTGAGGTCATTTTCTCTATTTTTAGGGGGGTTTCCCCAGTTTTTGGGGTCATTTTCTCTATTTTCGGAGTCATTCCCTCTATTTTTGGGGTCATTTTCTCTATTTTTAGGGGGGTTTCCCCAGTTTTTGGGGTCATTTTCTCTATTTTCGGAGTCATTCCCTCTATTTTTGGGGTCATTTTCTCTATTTTTAGGGGGGTTTCCCCAGTTTTTGGGGTCATTTTCTCTATTTTCGGAGTCATTCCCTCTATTTTTGGGGTCATTTTCTCTATTTTTAGGGGGGTTTCCCCAGTTTTTGGGGTCATTTTCTCTATTTTCGGAGTCATTCCCTCTATTTTTGGGGTCATTCTCCCAGATTTTGGGGTCGTTCTCTCCATTTTTGGGGCAGTTTCCCCAATTTTTGGGGTCGTTCCCTCTGTTTTTGGGGTCGTTCTCTCCATTTTTGGGGTCACTCTCTCTGAGGATCTGGGGCAGATTTTGGGGGGATTTGAGGGGGTCTGGGGCAGATTTTGGGGGGGTCTGGGGAAATTTGGAGGGGTCTGGGGCAGATTAGGGGCAGATTTGACACCCGCACTCCCAGGGCAGGCCGATGGAGGTGGGTGCGAGGAGCGGACTCCGGAGCCGGCAGGAGCCCGGCGGGCACCGCTCCCGGTCTGCACCGTCCTCTAGTGGCCACCGGCCCCGCTCCGCTGGCCACGGGCAGGGCTCTGCCCGCTCGCCCTGTCCGCAGGGCGCTGTGCCCTCTCCTCCCCTCCCGTCCAGGTGAGACGGGCCTGCCATCCCAGGACACTGCAGCTGGCTCCCCCATCACCGGCAAGGCTGTCTCCCCCTTGCAGCTCTTGGCCGTCAAATCCCTGCTTCCAGCACCGCAGCGCGTGGTATCTCCCATCTCCAGCCGAGATGACTAAAATGTAAATCCTCACACTCCCCGTGTGCGGGAAACTGAGTAGGAAAAGGGATGTGATGATTCATTCGCTTTGTATCTCAGAGCCCAACACTCTTTCCCCCAGGAGCAGCCCAAGAATGCACCTTGCCACTCACCTAAATATTTTGTAAAAGTTAAACACGAGCACCTGTGATTGATGCTTCTCCTCACACACCCCTCACAGCCACTCTCTGGGTAACATGTGGCATTATTGAGGCATCAATTATCTTCAGCACAAGCACAGCTCCATTAGCAGGCCTGCAGCCTGCTCGTTTTGATAAGATTCACTCTGTGCATTTATCAACAAAATGGGGATAACCAGCAGGACATTGAGTCTGCAGCTTTTAGCTCTGTTAGGACAGAGATGACGTTCACATCTCTGCATGCACCATCAACCAGAGCATCCTTTCTGCTTGGGTTTATTTCTCTGGAAGAGGAAGACAGTTTCATTCTGCTTTTATCTCTTTTGGCTCTATTCACATGCTCCAGAACTCTCTTTTTAGAGGTGCAAGTATGGCCCAGGGACAGGGCAAAGAAACTGCAGAAAAGCAGTTCTTTTTAGTAACAGGTCTTAAACTTTCTTCATAAACTACACAAAGATAGACTTTTGGTTTATTAATAGCAGTAAATCTCCAAGTCCAATAGGCTTCAGTTAATGAATATTGATTATGATAGTGCTGGAAAAGGCTAGTGTCAGTTGAACTGAGATCCTGTAGCTCTTTTGCCTGTGCAGGGCTGTAAATTAACTGAGAGCTTGTTTTTTCAAAATTAGGTAGAGGAAAACACAAGGGTTATGGCTGCAATGCAGCTCTTACTATCTCAGGGATATGAAACCACCTTAAGGCTAATAGCAGCACTCATTTACAGGTGTAAATTTGCACTTCCCTCTCTCTCCCAATGAATATCTTAAAAGTAAGGATCTAAGCTGATTAACACAAACATTGTAGTCACCTCAACCTTTGATGTCCCAGATAAATCACATCATGATCTGGATGAGCAGCTCTATTTTGCAGCCAGGCTGAGAAGGCTTTGAATGGAAGCTCAGGAAAATAAACCAAGGGCAGTCCATTGGATCAGAGATCTTACTGTTACCCTCTGGTGAGGGACCAAGGTAGTGATGGGTGGGGAGGTTGCAGGGTTATGTCAATATTTTCATAAAACTATCTTTCATGTTCACTGAAATAGCCCAACAACAACAAAAACCCCCAGAACAGCCCTCCCCACATCTGATAAAAATCAAATAATAACAGGAGTGACTTATGCACTCTCTGCCTGGTACTTCAATCTGGCCTTCCAGTTAATACACCCCATGATTAAAGCATCTATAATCTACAGTCTGTGGAGACCTGTAGAGCAGGAGCAGCAGCAGGTGTGCAGCCTGATAAGGGTTGCTCACTTTGTGCAGATGAAACTTTTAATATTTATAACTACTGATTTTTTTCTTGATGCCTCCTATTGAGGGGAAAGGGGTTAAAGTTGAAAGATAAAAGCTTGATGGAATGTTTTTCCAAGGACAGGCAGGGGCTTAAAGCTATCTCTAAGAACTGGTTTAAAAATGCTGCTCAGGTAAGTGCAGCATCAGAGCTGGGGGATGAAATCTCTGGGAGACCTTCAAGGTTTGTCTCAAGTGCACCCAGGCTTTCAGCTGTAAGCTCCTCTGAGCTGTCTGTGGTTTGGTTGTCTGCACCAAGCACAGTGAGACTGTGCTGGGGCTGCTAGGCATCATCACAAAATAATTAAGTCACTCCAGGTCAGCTGCACATACTCCAAGTAAAGCGCTAACAGCATTTTCAGCTCAGCCCTGAAATGTGCTGAGGAGTCTGGAAACACCCTGTGTCAGCCTGAGCCTCTGCCTCGGTGTCAGCAGGAGCTGGGAATGCTCTGGCAAACATGAATTGCATCCTGCTCCAACCCAGTCACTGCTCACTGCAGCGTGGCACTTGGGATCCATGGCTGCTGGAACACTGGAGACGCTGGTGCCTTTGCAGTCCTCCGCCTGACAAACACCCCTTCCCATGGCATCCCTTCTCCTGGTGCTTGGATAATTCTTTAGGCTGTGGTCAGTTGGTCTCAGACACAAGGCTTTCCCCAAAGGCAGCAGAGGGCCACAGCACAAGGCAGGAGCTGCTGCTTCCCAGTATTCCCCACCAAATCCATCTGCCCCACGTGCAGGGTGTCCCTGTCGGGTGCCAGGAGACCCCAGAGGGACAGAGAGGCACACAGGTCACACAGCCCTGAGGACATTCTGTTTACCCTCTGTCCACATAGAACCCAACCAAAACCCCTCATTTTCAGCACTTTGAGACCTGGATTTGCCCCATGCCCAAATGGTTTAATATTGTGCTTTCAAAAAGAACCCAACACCCCTGAGTGTCAATACAGTGACAGAAGTGAATGACACCGGTCACCAGCAATTACACACAGATAGAACTGGGGCTGGATAAAATAGAAATATGCAGAGAGAGCCATTCATTCTTTTAAATATAGTCATCCACTTCATCTGAGATGATACACTGACTTCCTTCAAAGTGAGCCATGCGGTTCTCATTGCTACAGCAGAGCACTTCAAGATGTTTACCAAACATAAAGGGAGACACATCGTAGAGATGAAATACAAGGCTTGGGTAAACCTGAACTGAGGCCTCTCAAGTTGAAAGTTAGATCTCAGCCATTCTGCTTTCCTACCTCAGATACCAGAAGTCAAAGAAAGAAGAAAAGCAGGCTGGCCAGGGGGGAGGCAGCACTGCCTTTTCACCAGAGAACAAAGAAAGAGAATTCCAAAGAAAAAGAGGAAAAATATCAATCTTCAGAAACACCTCACCTGAATTCAAAAGCATCAGAAAGGAGAAAAAAAAAAAAAAAAAAAAAAAAAAAATGTAGAGCTCTACAGTGTGAGGGCACGTCCACTGCTTGGAAAGCATGAAAAAAAGTGGATAAGAAAATTTAACACTTCAGTGTCTCCAAGACAGCTGCAGTTTTCCTTGACTTAACCAGACTTGGCTGCCAGAAATTGGATTTCTCAGCCTCCACTTTCTTGATTGTCATTTACTCTTCCACAAAATATGATCTCAAATTACGCAGGCAGAGTTTAAATCTAAAGAGGTAACATTAAGTTGTTGAAAATTAGTTTTTAAAAAGTCCTGAGTTCATCTGTGCTGCTAATAATGAGTGTATCTCAAACTTAAAACCTTGGGTGGAACCCTATGAAATGGAATTTCTGCTTGATTTCTGAAAGTAAATGAAAAATTAACAAAACCATCCAGTAGCAGTGGAGTTAAAAAGTTATTAGCCCCTGGATACACTCTGGCCAGGGCTCCTAAAACACATGCAGGCTGCAAGCAAAACCACACCAAGCTGCTTATCATTCCGAAGCAAAACTCAAGGATTAGCCTCCCACTGCACATCACCTGGCCTCCCTGGCTACTGCAGGCACCAGGATTATGTTCACTTCCAAAGCTCATGAGCATTTGGAATCCAGCAACCTTAGTGCATGAGATGGATGTACAGGAAGGAACATCAGCAATATTTCATAGACAGATTTACTGAGCATCTTCTGAGTTGTTAGACAAACTAGTTTCAATGCCTTGAACGTGGGAGTGCTAAGTACAAGGAAGACAAACATCCCTCTGAAGATGAGCTTAAAAATGCATATAAAATTATAATACATCAGGAGTTTACACTTATGTATTGAAGACATTTATTACAAACAGGCTGTCAGCTCTCATACAAAAGTAAAACATCTGAAAAATAAGGAGTCAGAGAATGCAATTCCCCTCAGTCCCATGGAAGAGCAGTGAGATGTCTGTTGGTGCAGGCCCTGGTCACACCCAGCACCAGCAGTTCTGGGGGAAGGACTGGGATCCCAGCCATGAACAAGTCCAGAAACCCTTGCTCCAAGGAAAAATCCCTCCCAAATTCCAGGTGGCAGTATGCCAATGTGAGAAACACAGCAAAGTTCATCCAGGGGCAGTGGCAAGGGGCACTGAAGAAGGCTGCAGCTCAAGCAGTCCAGCTCTCCTCACAGGGAAGGGCTGCTGAGCACATGGAAGTTTTCTGTGTGTCCCTAAGGTCCAACTGCTGACAGATGTCTTCTGGTAAGAGATGGCATCAGTCTAAACTGAAGTGCTCTGCAAAAATATCATTTTTCTTCCCAAACAAACCTCGTACTTGCTCAAACTCCAGGGGCACATCAACAGCCTTTTTCTTTACTTCTTTATCAAAAAGCTACAAAACAAAAACCAGAAAATATTGTCAAAACTCAGTACAAGCTCTTCACTCCAATAACACTGCTCACTCTAAAGTCTTAAAACACCCAGCAAATAAACACTTAAAAAAAAAAAAAAAAAGCCATCTCTGTCACCACTGTTGCTCATGCTGTTATTTAACAGAGCATTAAATGTTAAATGACATTTTCCTAGTCTGCCCTGGTAGTGGGTAACCAAGTCAGCGTTAACTCCCTCCCCAGCAGCAAGGCAGATGAACAGGACACAGCTGCTGCATCCAGAATCTCCTCTCCTCTGGTTCCAGTCATTCACAAAGGCACAGCAGCATTACCTCATAAGCTGAGAGCTCCAGGAGCCCTGATATGTCATCCTCCATTTCAGACAGGGACTGGTTCAGGACAGCAGCTGCCTTGGCCACATCTGGGTGATAATGGTTCTGGAGAGACTGAAAAAGCAAGGCAAATAGAAGATAATCTAATAAAACAGGGTAACACACAACCACCAGCATTCCCACACAGGAGTCTGCCCATTTGTTGGTGAGACCTTCAGTGACCACCAAATTCCATCAGATCCAAGTCTGCTGCACCATGCTACTACAGAGCTTCAAGAAATGCTCCTTTCAGGCATCTTTCAAACATGTCAAAGGCTCCTCTCACATGGTCACAACCAGCTCAGGATAAATTAATCCATAGGCCATGCCTACACTGCATAACCCAATCCTGCTACCTCACAGTGCCCTCATGCACACCCAAGCTCCAACTCTCCAGGATTCCAGCTCCTGCACATCACTCCTGTTGCTGCTCCAGCCCCCTACACAAACCCCTCAGCCATTTCTAGAGGATAACCTGCCTCTACCCAATTCACTTCCATCAGTGCTCAATAAGTTCCTCTCTCCCCTCCAGAGATTTCAGTGCTTAATGTCTGGTACATTTGCAGCTATTTAGTCTGTTCCAGCTATGAACTGCAAGTTCAAATGTGTGCTCACAAGCCACCCACTAATCAGCATGTACATTTCTCCACTGTATGGAACCGTTTGCTAGGGTAGATAATGATGCAGAGCAAAAGAACTCATCTCATTTGCAAGAGATATGTCAAGCAGGTTCTTGTGAGGGTGGCTGTCCTCTGCCAACACATGTCAAGGAAGCAGCAAGGGTAGAAAAGACCCATACCAGACCCAGATGCTAATTTTGGGATGACATACCTGAATCTCCCAGAGAGAGCTCTCCAAAGCCCTGCTTTTAGATGGCTCCTCCTCCTCCATAACATATGGATCTTCTGACATATCTAAGGACACAGAAGATAGAGTGCTAATACCTGCTGTGTGATGTACATAAACCCAAAGGGAACACAGGCCCAGAGCAGTGCTGCAGCCAGAGTTGCTCCTTCCCAAGTCATTTATGGTCTAGGGACAAACTGACACATCCCAGCATGACCCAAGAGTAGAGCTGGCAGCACTACAGAACCATGTTACTTGTAAAGAGCTTAGGAAGTAGGGCACTTGGAACAGCTTTGAACTTAACAGGAGCCTGCTGACCTTTCACAAACTCAAGGGACAGGACAAAGCGATCCCTCCAAAGCTCAGAACTGGAATCTCCCCTTTTCCTCCACAGGAATGCTCCTCTTTATGCTGTCTTAAAGGCATAACACAAGTGCCCTCTTACCTGCTGGCCCTGCTGGTCTGTGCACCAGCAGCCTGCAGGCGGGGTGCCTCCGGAAGAGGTTGCAGATGAAGGGAATGATCATGAGCAGAGCCTCGGGAGGGGCCGTGAGCGCCAGCCGGGACAGCCGCTTGATGAACGCTGCCACCAGGTACGCTGGCAAGTGCCTGGGGACAGGGGACAGGAGGGAGCAGCCTGTTACAGTCCTGGCAGGAGAGCCAGCAGCCTCAGCCACCCTAACAGCACGTCAGGGTAGAGATCAGGGGGCTCAGCAGGCCTTTTTTCTCTTTTTTTAAAAGAGAAGCTTCAGGCATCTCGCAGCAATGTATTGTGTGCTGGCTGGAATGAACTTCTGGGAGAATTTACATTCAGTGCATGAAAAATCCCAGATCACTGTGACATTCAATCCTGACATGTGGCACCATTGCCAAGCACAGCCCCTGTACACGGCCATCCTCATGGCAAACTTCATTCAGTCCTTTTATAAACTTCTGAGTGCTTGGCCAGGCAACCTTAATTATACTCTTCTTATGCCATTTTGTGAGTTTAATTAATACACAGGGCATGGTGTTAAATTTACACAACACTTCCAAGAACTGCAGCTGTTAATGGGAACATAAAGCTCCCGTGTAGTGTAAATGTGCAGCATAATTTTTTTTTTAAATGGTAAAAATGCAAATTTCTAACAGAACCAGCTCATTTAGGCCCCTTCTTCACATCAGAAGAGTTGGGATGAAAATGACAATTTTCAGTCACTCAGACTTCACTACACCTGCAAGGCTCAACAAAGTAACCCACAGGTCTTGTCCCTCTCTCCAAAGTACACCAGGAACACAAGGGGGTTGGATATGAAGAGCCTGGTGCTGTATTACTCTTGATTTATTTTATAACATATGACAGCAGCTATATGACCAGCTGCCTATCCAGTTTCTTCCCCGTGTACAATGAACTGACAACATCAAGACAGGCTGTCAAACACTTCACATTTCAGTGCTTTATGTCTGAAAAGAACCAACCATTTATCAACAGCTTTGTAATCTATAAAAAGCCTGCAAATTTTACTTTTCCATTTTTACAAAGACAAGACAGAAAATTCATCACTTTCACCCAAAGTGGAACAGAGATCAAAAACACATCCATAAGCACTTGCAGCTCAAACTCTGATAGCTAACTGCAATTCTTCCTCTCTGAAAAATCTATGGCTGTGAGGCAAATCTTCAAAAATAGCATATGAAAAATTACACAAGACTACAATAATAGTCTTGGATTCAGTTTTCTCCATAAAAATGTATCTAATCCAGCAGGAACACTGAATACATTAAATCCAGACGTGTGGGAGACTGTTCAAGAAGAGAAAAGCAGGAGGAAAATATGTGAGCAAACATAATAAAGATGCTACTTACGATGAAGACAAAAACAGATCAGTCAGGTGGAAAAAGCGAGCTCGGTACTTCACGTGATAGATGGAAGGGTCTAACAGACTGTACAGCTTTTTGTAAAAGTCAGGATACTCCCTGTTGGAAGAAAGGAAAAATACAACATCCATTAGTGGTGTACAGAGGGACTGTGCTAAATGTTTTTGTGCTTTCATTAAGAGCACCCCAGCCCACTGCTGTGCTCTGTTTAGCTCTCTTAGGTTTCCCTCTACAGTCACCACTTGAAAAGAAGCTGCAAAGTGAATTTATGGCTCTTGCAGTGCCCAGCTATCTGCAGGGTGTGAAGCCATATCCAGTGACTGCAAATGGTACAGGATGCAGTGAAAGGGACACCAAAGACTATGGCTGCACTCTGTAATTAGATCAATGGAAATGGATTTTTAAGTGCTGAGCAACCACAGTCTAGAGAAGAGAATATTTAGGCTCAGTTGTAAAAGGAATCAGACAGCCAAAAAAGCTCAGCATCCAAACACCCTGAGCCTCTTGTGCAGTTTGGCTTTCTCATGGGGGAATTTCAAAGCCTGAAGGTCTGGTGCATCCATTTCAGTTCCTCTTATATAAAGACATAATTGCAAAAACCCATGTTCCTTTAAACAATATACTCTTTTTACTTACAGATTATGCTGATGAATAAGAATAAACAACCCATTTAGGGCTAGAAGACTGATTGCTCCACCTGTAAGAAAGCAGGCAGATATCAACACAACAGAAATAACTAGAAAAAAAAAAAATCTTCCCAGAAGGAACACAAAACTCAATACCTGAAATCAGAGCCATGGCTGAAAGGTGAAACAATTTCATCTACACCCTTCCAGAGGCTCCCAAGTTTCTTAGAAACATTAAGCTGTAGTTCAGTAGAATAAATGTTCAACAACTGAGACACAAAAATGCTGCTCTAATTCCTCAATAAAGTCACACTGGAGAGGCAAAGGTCTGCTCAGAAAAGACATTTCTGCAGGAATCTGTGCATCCTGTGTCTGGATCAGCAGCATTGGCTGAACTCTGTATTGAAAATATATCACTCCAGTATTCTAGTCTTCCCCAAAGCCTTAAAAATTATTTTCCTTACACACAAGGAGCAACGACATTGACAAACACAGGTAAAATCATCTCACTTTCAGGGACAATGGAGCTGCCCCTAGTTCCTTAACTCCGTCCCAGCCAAAAGTACACCTATTCCATCAGCCAGGCCGTGGTGCTGCATCCAGCAGAGCCTGCAAGTCCATCTGCCCCATGCTGGAGGTGCCACAAAGGATAAAAGGCTGTTCTCACCTATGCCATAGGCCACTGTCAAGAAGTCCATCATGAGAGTGGGCTCGTTCATGTAAGGCAGGACAGAGTCGTGCAGAATGACAAGAACCTTTTTGTAAAGGCCAGTGGGCAGCTGTGAAGGACAAAACAACACAGAGAAACAAGCACTGCAGGGAGAATTCAGACAGCAGCAGCAACCTGTGGCTCAAAAAGGCAATGGACAAGCAGAAGGGAATGTGCCAGGAAAATACAGAACAGCTTGCAGCAGCAGCTCCCAAATGGGGGAGTTTACAAGTGACACCAGTGAAGTTCATTCAAGAAGCAGGTGCTCACAACTAACAGTGTCATCACTCAGATGAGGAAAATCACCAGGAAAAAGGCTGGGGAAGCTTCAGCTTGTGAGCAGAGATTGTTATACTGCAGATCACCCTTATGGACAGAGACGTTTAAGGTAGGGAAAAAAGGCTGAGAGTAAGGGGAAAAGGCAGGCCACATATGAGGGCACGTTTCTTGGCAGAGTGAAGCAACAGAAATGGGCTGTTCCCACTCAACACTCAAACCATACTGGGGTCCTACCAGCACCTTTGTGCAAGGCTGGGCACACTTGGTAAGAATCAGCAACCCTTAAATTAAAGAGCGACGCAGATCAGTGGCAGAAGGAACACTCACCTTGTGCTTCAAGAAAGTCAGCCACATTTTTTCAAACACCTGTTTGTGTGCCTTAAAACAGAATTGCAAACAGTGAGTTAAACACACTGGTACAGATAATGCTCTATTTTAAGCAGATAAAATTTCAATTCTAATGTACCAAATGAACAGTTACCTGCAGTTTTGAAAGTTTCAACTCCTCACGGTTATCTAAGAAGAAAGGGAAAACAGATGTTGAACTTGAAGTGGATATTAAAAAAATTAAGATGGTCCTTTTTAACTTAGCCCTTTGATGCTGAACTTGGGCTGAAATACTTAATTTGATACAAGGCCATAACAGACCCCCCACTGTAGACTAAGGGATGTGGATTTTTAAGACCGTTTAGAATCCCAGTGATCAAAGACGCAGACATTCTTCATCAGCAAACAACAATAAAGCCTTTACACACTAAAAATCTTAAACCTGATTTTCCTTTCCACACACAGTTCTTCAACTTTAGAGCTGAAGAGTTTACTAACCTTGCTTGACCATAAATTTGACCATCTCAGACTCTTTGTTCGGCATGTTAATGGGTGAGATGAGGGAAAATACATTCTGCTGGTAAAAAGGCAGCGGCTTCTGAGGAAAAAAGCAAACATGAAGCAAGTTCCACAACACATAGCAAGACGCTGGGCTTCAATATTGCCCTGTTTCCAAGAACTGGATATATTTAGGAAAGAGAAAGGGAAAGTGTTGATGACTAAACTACACACTGGTATATTCTCTGTTGCAGCCTCAACCTGGAGTACTACTTGTTTATCCAATATGAAACCTATCTCTGTACTTATTATTGTTTAACAAAACTGCTGGAGCCAATGAAGGAAACAGATTCTTCCTCTGTACCAGAGTAAACAGAATTAAAGTTCTCTGTGTGTCACCCAAGCTGTGGAGATTTGGGTAAAACAGAAGCTAGAGCTTAGATAAGAAAGAACAGTATGTGTCTTGAAATACTTTCAATTTCAGAGTAAAGCCAGTCTTGACATACTGACACACATAAGAAAAAATCAATGCCTTCAGTGGGCACACTTATTTCTCTGGCTTCCAAATATTTCCATATACCACTAATTCCTCCCTGCTTCACGC
Organism: Horornis vulcanius; assembly: GCA_013401035.1. Taxonomy (NCBI): domain Eukaryota; kingdom Metazoa; phylum Chordata; class Aves; order Passeriformes; family Scotocercidae; genus Horornis; species Horornis vulcanius. The sequence continues at coordinate 11,335 of VZUA01053411.1, forward strand.
AGAAGGTACACAACCCAGAGCAGCTCATCCAGAGCCACCTGAGCAGCAGCAATTTGTTACCTCCTTTGTCTTTTGCATGACCTGCCCGACGTTGGCAGTGACAGCCTTCATGACAAAGTACCGCACGTCGTCGTACTCCATGTACTCCTGAAAGCGGGAGATCAGGAGCGAGGCATCCTCGTGGGTGGGAAGCAAACCATCAACAACTACCTAACAAAGGGTTTGGAAAGGAAAGCAACCAGTCAGTCTCTTACAGCACTGGAGCAGAGTGAGACAGCTGAGGGCACATGAGTTAATGTGTCATCAGGTCACTGACAGAAGGGAGTTTTCAGTTCTGCAGCTCACCTTAAGAAGGTCACATGGAAAAGTTAAAGTTCCCTTCCACTCTATTTTGACCAGTGGATATTCTGCCTCCAATTCAACAAACTTCATGAGCGTGCAGAGTGCCAACTCCTTTAAAAAAAACAGAAAGCAACATCACAAAAAAAACCCCCACCTAAACAAGAACACTAGGGGTCAAACTCAAAGGAGACAACTTTCATGAGGAGAAAGAATGAAATTAAATATTATTTCCTGAGAAAGCTGGTGCTCGCTGCAGGTGAGCAGAGGTGAGTCAGAGCATCGGTGCTGTCATACAGCACTGCCTGCCCTGCCGCACTGAAACATTGGGCGATAACCTCAAGGCACCCCCCGTGAACCCGTGGATCAGCAGCGGGCTCAGGACCCACCTTGACCTGGAAGGCTTCGTGCCGCAGGAGCTCCCCCAGGCAGCCCACGCAGTCCCTGTAGCGGTGCCTCATCCATATCCTGTACTTGTCCTCGGCGCTGTAGCTCTCTGTGAGGGACAGACACACACACACAGGCCGGGCTCGGGCAGGGCCGCGCCTGTCCCGGACAGGGCCGCGGGGCCCCGCTCGGTGCTCACCGGCCAGAGCAGCGTCCTGGTCGGGCAGCGGCCCCACGAACAGCTCCCGCCGCTCCAGCAGCGCCCCGAACAGCCGGCTGCACGTCCTGGCGGCGCTCACGATGTGCTCCGGCTCCTCCTGGCCCTGGAGAACAGCGTGTCAGAGCGGCGGCCCGGCCGCGCTGCCCTCCCTCAGCCCGCTGCCCGCTCCCCGCGCCCGGCCCAGCCCGGCCCGCACCGCCAGCGGCTCCAGCAGCTCGAAGACGCGGTTGGCGCTGGAGCGGCTGCCCAGCACGGCCTCCAGGCAGGCGGCGAGCGCGGCCTCCCGCGCCATGCTCGCACGGGAGCAGAGAGGAGGAGCCGCGGCCGCTCCGCCCGCAGGCGGGGCCGGCAGAGGGGCGGGGATCGGTGCCGGTGTCGGGATCCGTGTCGGTCCGTCCTCCCACCCACCACAGCCCCGCCCAGCCCGCCCTCCTCCCCCGGTACAGAAGGCAGGGCGAAGCGGCGGTATAAAAATGTACACTTTATTACACCTTCAGGTAGGATACAGCACTATTCCTTATCATCCTACTGGGTCGAGTACAAATGTTCATCACTTATGTACAGGTTGACTTCCTAACACACTCCTGGGAGAAAGACACATCGAAAGGAAGAAAAAAAAATTAGAAGGGAAAAAAATAAAAAAAAGTTGGTGACTTTTCATCTTCATCAACTGACCTAAACAAGAAACAATCGCCTCTTTAGACACCAAATCAGACCAGCACAACGACGTAGCCAACAGCTCTCCCACTGCTGGAACTGTTCCCCCCCACCCCGACTTTCATGCACATCATAAAAGCTAAACACTTAAAAGTAAAACTGGGGCTAACTAAGCAATATTTTTGGATGAGCAAGGCTATACTGTACACAGTGTCACTATCCATTACCACTGCATCTGCTTTGCATTTTCAACTACTCCGCTGTCAGCAATGCCAGCTCCCCGGCTGGCAGTGAAGTTTAGGGGATGGCACACGCCAGGGGGTTAGCAGGGTCAGGGGAATACTACTGCATGCAAAAACAGCTTAAAAAAAAACACAACAAAATGCCCTTGTAGTTGCAGACCTGAGGGTCCAAGAAAAAATGTATGCAGGACAAAAGAGGTATAAAATAAAAAAATCAGGAACGCTGCCTGAGCCAATGTTTACATTTGTGATCTGAACAGAACTGACTGTACCCATCCCAACTAAAACAGAGGAGCTGGCTGAGAATTCTTTCTTGTTTAAGCCACATGGACTGCCAGGTGCCAACAAGTGTGGACATACAAATCAAAATATATGCTTTCCTCGCCTTTAAATAGGCTCCTTTCCTAAAAGAGTAAAAAGATCACAGAATGGAAAAATAATTTTAAAAGCATGTCAGAAAAGGAATGTTGTAATTTTGTCTGGGTTTTACACGTTGTGCAGTTTCATGGCCAAAGTAAAATAAATCCCTTCAAGCCACCATGGGCTTTTTGATTCCTCACTCAGTGCTGTTTGCAAAGTCTGTTATTCATTGTATGCAAGAAAAGTAAAGAAGTAAAGAAACCCCCCACAGTTCTATGCAGCTTTTTGCTTTTTTTTTTTTCTCCATAACAATAAGGCAAACTGATTTGGGGGAAGAGGCCACGCTCTATTCACATCCAAAATACCCACCTGAAGATACATTCATCGTTAGCTTTAGTAAAAGAATAGTACAAAAGTTAGATCTTACTCTTTACACAGTTGAAGAATTAAGTCTTAGATTTAATTTCACTATTTTCCCCTTCCCCCAGCCCCCCACCCCCCAAGCTGAAAGCCGTGTAAAAAGTACTGAACATTTAAACATGTTGCAAGAGCAGAATGAAACTGAGAGATCAGATTTTATCAGCTGGAGATTTTTCGTGACAGAAGTCCCATGAGAAACAGCTATGGATCATCTGTTTAGCTGTATCTATTGAACAATTCTTTTACAAAAAAAAAATGGGGTACACTTTAATACACATCTACTATCAACACAGTATTTACTCAGCTCATGCCTAAAATATTCATTACTTTAAAGTGAAATATGAGAATGAGCACACAGGTCGGGTGATTCAGTAAACTGTACACAAAAACTACTAACAAACGTTTTAAAAGACTTACAAAAATGGAGAATGAAACCTTTTTTTTTCCTTTTTAATTACATATACTTACAGGTTTTCACATTTATTGGATAAACTTTGCAGGGAGCACTTCAAGTCTGTGTTAGATCTTGCAGGGGTATGAACCACATGGAAGAACAACACAGAGCTTTTGCACAGATGGAAAATTCTGTGCTGCATCAACCACACCTGGTTCTTTGTGTGGCTTCACTGTGGGTACTGAGCACACACTGAACTACAGCAAGGAGCTGCACAATCCCACAGGCAGGTGTGGTATTCCAACACAGATGGATTTTACTGACATTTATGGCAGATCACCATTTCACTTTTGAGAAGCTGGGCAGAATTTCAACCTAAGAAATGCTTGCTTTATCTGGTTTGAATGAGCACAGAGAACACAGGCAGAATGCATCTTGTACAGAGTTTGAGTGCTAAACAGTTGCTAATACACTGAAGTTACATGTGAGTTTTCATGTTTAAATGTTCACCAGCAAGAAACCTTCTGCTGAAAAAAAAACAAACCAAAAACAAAACAAAAATAGAGGTGTTTTGTCTTCATTTGGATGTTTGGAGTAGCTTCTCACTTGTCTCAGCAAACACAAAATACTGTGTTTCCCTGTTATTGCAATAGTTCAACTTGGTTTAGTAGGTGCCTTTAATCTGACAGTCGGTGTCCTCATTTGTACTTTTGCTTGCTGACTCTGGGCTTCAGGTGTTGCTGGTGTCTGGGCTGGGTTCTGTACACCTGGAGCCTGAACCTGGGGAGATGCTGTGGTCACCACCTGCTGCTGGATCAGTTTCTGCTGCACGACCTGAGCAGTAGCTGTGGTTGCAGGAATCACCTGAACCTGCTGCTGACCTGCTGTCGTCTGAGAAAGGGTCACAGTTTGGGGCTGAGCTTGTACCTACACATCAGGATGAAAAGGCAATTACAAAATAGTCTGGCATTAAACTGAGCAGTCATTACATTTCTGCTCTACGGAAGGAATCCTATTTACTTAGATATTTGCTCTCTTAACTGACAAACCTCTCAGACCATGATTCTGGGGACATAGGCTCTGTGGTTTCACTGAGAAACACCATTCTGTCACATTTTCTAGAGCCTTTTGAATCAGAACTAAGAGCCAAGATGCCTGTAACTCAGGTCTCTGCAGTGCAAATCCAAGGACATGCCCTCAAATACATTCAGAAGGCAGATGAAAGGTATAGAAACCCTACCAGATATACAGGAAAATTCCTGTACTGCAGAAGTGAAGGAGCAGGGAAAAGAACAAAGGGACAGCCAGAGGACCAAAGAGGTTAAAATGCTGACTCTGTACCCATATTGTGACAATAAATACAGCCACTGAGGCTTCCCACCAGTCTCTGCCATTACCCTTTCAGACTACAGCTGCCAGTCTCTATTACCAATTTATGGCAGAATAGTTTGAACTCCACCCAGACATCTAATTTTCTTAGCTCTACCCAGAGCAAGGGAGAAAAAAAAAGCCAACATCTCCTTGCTTAAAGGACAAGGTAATGAAAACGGAGAGGCTTCATCTGCCTTAGTCAGGTGCAGAAGCCAAACAAAACTACAAGGGCTTCTCCAGGGGAAAAATTAACTATTGAATGATCCAAAACTATTCCACTGGGAAACACTAAAAATGCAGATAAAAAGAATGCCACATACACAAAAAGACCATAGTTTTAAAAATACTTATCATGGCCTAAAACTTACTGTCACTGAAGTCACTGATGTACATGGGAGGGAAACTATTTGTCTTTTTGCCACAGACTCCAACAGTCCCAGAGTTCTGCCACCATTGATGACTTTTGAAAATGATCTAGGAGCTCTTCCTGACTACAGAGGGCAACTCAACTTGCGTTGACTGAGGAGGTTTCTACTTCCTGCTGTCAACCTTGCCCTTGGAGCATTCACATCTGAGATGGTTATCAGACAGCTTACACCACTTTATCACCATTTTGAGATAAACAGTCACAGATTTTATTCTGCACTAAAGCACTGCACTGTAAACTGTGGCAGATTAAGAGCCGACTGGCCCAGATTTTTGTGCACCAAAGGCAAGAACTTCATCCACCCTCCAAAGCTAAATCATTCCTGCCAATCAACTGCCTAAGTTATGCCTGTTGCTAATGATCTGGATAACATTGTTCTAAATAGTGTTAATTAAACTGCCTGGTCATTAGGGGAGGGGAACCAAACCACCTGACCTTCTCCTGCCTGAGCCCTGTCTGTTACCAGCACACACTTGGAACAGGTACCACACCTTTCTGCCTTTTACAGAGCACTGGGCACAGCTCTATGAACTGAAACAAAACAACTTGTAACCTTCAATTTGTCCTATTTTTCGTGAAAAAAACTCAGATGGTGCTCATTAGTTCAATTATTTGCTATATTGACCATACATTACCAGAAACCAACTTTTAAAAATCCTTTCAGCTCTAGAAAACATTTTTAAAAATCTGTTTTTCAGCTTATCTACAGTGATGAACAGACATTGGTACATCTATNCTTTTAAAAATCCTTTCAGCTCTAGAAAACATTTTTAAAAATCTGTTTTTCAGCTTATCTACAGTGATGAACAGACATTGGTACATCTATGAAAGTTTTAGACCAGAGAATATACCATAGCTGATTCATTATTCAAGAGTTTTTTTTATAGAAAGGCACTTGCTATATCCTTCAAAAATACTACCTATGCCACACATAAGGTGAAAAATGCACACATTCCAAAAAAATGAGCTTTTCTAAAGATCATGTTTCTAGTGCTATATTTGACAAGAGCAAAACCTACCTGTTGGGAAACTGAAACCATCTGCTGAATGTTGGCAACAGTAGCCTGTTGTTGGACCACTTGCGGGAGTTTTGCAACCTGTAGTGAGATGAAATAAAGAAAGATTGGATCAAAATAAAAAGCTGCTGATAGCAGCAAAACACCACATCAAGAAAAACTTCTACCAAGGGAAAACCTTTCCAAAGGCCTGTTCATGATAAGTTGCAGTTTGGCATTTTCAGTGAAGCTGAATGTTTGTGAAACCTTTTAGACTTGTAAACTAAAGAACTTAGCTAGGGGAGGAAGAGAAATATTTTCAGTTTTAACAACAACATAGTCATTTCCTCCTATAAAATTGAAGGTAGCACATGAGTTTTAACAGGTTACATTATCTGGGATATACTTTTGAAAGAGTAAGGCTTCCAATTACTTCCTTCCCCTTCTTTTTCCTTAGTTAGACTGATCCAGTTGTGCAGAAAGGAAAATATGTGAGTTTTCACCTCACCAGAGATTACGCTGTGAGGCGGCACCAGAAACATGAAAAACTGACTGAATTTTCCCTAGTAAACACAGTATGGAATCCCTTGCCTAATAAAAAGGACTGACTCAGTTATTTTATTTCAAAGAGGAAAGGTGAACTTGCAGCTCGTAGTTGCTCTGATCTGCTGTAAGGCCACATATTCAGCACCAGTGAATTATATCAAGAAGTCAATTTAAATGAATGTGTGACTAGAATTAAAATGAGTGGGTGCTGAATTCTACCTCACCTGTTGTCCTTACAATTCTCCAGTCCCAGTACAGTTTAAAGGTGCAAACCTGTGTTACCTGTACCTGAATCTGGGCCTGCACTTGCTGGGTTCCACCTGGTTTCTGGGTTTGGGAAATTGGAGTTGTTAAAAACTGTGTTTTAATGGCAGGCTGTGTAGCATAAGTTACTTTTTGCTGCTGTGAAGTCTGCTGTTGGGTCTGGACTGTAACCTGTTGAGCATTTATCTGCACAAGACAAAAAAAAGGCATCAGTGATTAGAAAAGATAAGCGTATTTTAAAGAATATGTATGTTGGAAAAAAAGATTAATTATATTTAATTTTTGAAAAAAAAATCTCCCAGGATTAGCAATAAAAAAATGAGCACTAGATGAAAGCCTTCATGCATTTACACAAGTATTCAGAACTAAAGTATTTAATGAAAAGTTTCTCTCTTACACACAACACTCGCACAACAATACACTTAATAAAAACTACCAACCAACCAACCAACCA
>VZUA01053422.1:5025-21328 GCA_013401035.1 Horornis vulcanius
GTCTGGTTAGATTTTATAATGGCATTTTATTTATATATTTATTTAGGCTAGTCATAGAAAAGAATGAGGGAAGGTGTGAAAACAACCTTGGTTCTCAGAATCTACTTTATTAAGAAGAATAAGTTTGCTAGCACATTACTACATAATAGCCCCATAATTGTAACAAGAAAGCTGAGTTAAGGACTGAGGACTGGATCTACAAGCCAAGCTGTTGGAGCTGAGTAAATGAGAAGGGTGTTTGTAAGTTGATAATCGCTGTACTTGTGAGGAAATCCCGATGGAGTCATTTTACTGCCTGCATTCCTCCTTAGCTTCTCTTCCTGCTTATGTTCATCCGTGGCAGGCCTAGAAGGATGCCTAAACTGGACTAAAATTATTAGCAGGTAAAGCTTTGTTCTCTGGAGGTGGGGTGTAGGATGTGAAAGCCTGGGTCTCTCAGGAGTGGGCTGGTCTCAATACCCAGGAGAGAGGCTGATCCCTGCCTAGTTGCCCTGGTAGCTGAAGGTGAGGGCTGGCAAGGTGGTGAGGATACAGAGCATAACGAACAGTGCAGGAATTGGATGAAAATTGTGAATGAAGACTCAAACCAAAAGTTTATGATAAATTCATTTACATTGCAGTGTGTTTTCTACCTGAATATCTTCTTTGTTGCTTCCATTTAATTTTTTCCTATGCGCGCTGTCCCTAAACAAACTTCATCAGGATGCTGTACTGCTGTGATTTTCCGTTCCTGATAGCATAGGCTGTTGTGATTGAGCAACACAAGATTCTCATGAAGAAACTTCTGTTAGAACTGCATGGAATAAAATTATTTTTGGTCCTTTTCCTGAAGTTTTTCCAGGTGTTCGGTCCAAGTAGTTATAAATGGGTGTTATTTTTTGCTTTGAGGCAGTGTATTGCAGACTTCTGGTCAGCTCCTTCTATGAATGTAGTGGGTGTTCCTCTGTTTAGTAATTATATTCCATTACAATCCAAAATTAAAAATACTTGGAGTAGACATTGATTCTTTCTTAGCACTTGTGATTTTTACCAGAAACTGTTTCATTATTAACAAAACTTAATTCCAGTTTTTTTTTTACAAAGAGAATAGAAATGGCTCATAATTAGCATTCAGCTATAATAGTAGAGTAACCTTGTTTTCTTTGGGCTGCAGCATACAAGTATAGCTTTTTCAGGCCCATGGAGTGATTTATGACCTACAAAAGAGAGAAATAACACTTCGACATCTTCTTCTAGTAGACAAGGCAGAAAACTGAAGCTTCAGTGAAATCAGTGATGAAGTTCTGATTTATTTCACTTGGGTCATAGCATACCCATAGAACTGTTCACTTTTTTTACTGTGTCACTTCTGCTTTGGGGAGTTTATAAAGAGCTGTTGTAAAGCTTATAGGGTGTTGTCTGTAAGCATTGTGGTGGCCAAAGGTACATATGGATTTAAGATGGAATTAGGCATCACTGAATATAGGTTCAGAGGGAGGAGGAGGCACAGCAATGCTGCAGCTAAGCTTGTACCACTGATTGTCAGAGACAGAGAGCAGATATGGGGGTACAGATCATCTACAGCTGCCTAGTACCTTCTTCCAAGATACCTGCTCTTAGCTTCCATGACAGACTAATCATAAACTAAATGTTTATTTTGGTTGACTCATATAGCCATTTCTATGAATATTTTATTTGGTCACAGCCTGTATTCATATATATGTGTGTGTGTATATACACACATGACTAGCAAGCTGGTATTCATCAATTTTTTTTCTTGGCAGTTGATCAAGTAAAGTAACTACATTTTTATGAGTTTAATGCTTTTAAGTGCTGTAATAACAATTAAAATTTCCTCTTCTTCTGTTACTGCTGGTTGCATTTTTTTACTAAAGCAAATAAAATTGTGACCGACATAAATTTGAAGTTGTTAATAACTGTTATTCATGTTCACAGATCAGTTTTTGAACTCATGGATGTATTAAGAACATCAAGTTAATCATGCATTTTGTAAGTGTTGGCAAGACACTCAAATGTGGCTCTGACATAATTTGGTGGCTTTAATTTTTGTGCTTAGTAACAATGTGTGTTGTTAGCTCTCACAATAGCTTTACCAGAAGTTTTATGTCTACCTAGCATATATTTAAGTACAAAACTGTAATTCTGCATGTTGGGAGGTGATACAAATATAATCTTTCATACATATAGCTGTATTCTCTCAAAAAGCATGTATGAAATTGGTTGCACTTCCAACTTTAATAAGAAAAAAGCCTTTCCTACTTCGCAACTCTTGCATTGCTGCTCCAGTATAAATGGATGACACTGGCATGGATACCAGTATCAGCAGGAAGCACCTGCTGAGGGAATCTACCTGTTCATACAAATACGGGATGGGAATAGAGGCCAAACTCTCCATCTGCTCTCTCCCATAACATCCGGAACCACATCCTTGCCACTAGGCAGGCACCCTCTGGGACTAAGCTGAGGAGGACACTGAGTTTTCCAGGGCAGACACTCTAAATGCATTTCAGAGGCAGACAGGATGAGTAAACTGAACAGGATAATTTGGGTGTACAATTTAAAGAAGTGGTGCAGCATTCTGTACTTCTGGAGGGGCACAGAGGACATCAAAGTGATGTCCAATTAACCTTATAGACAGCTGTTAAACTTACCATGACTGTGGCCATTTGTGGAGCTGAGTATTACCATTTGCTTATAAGTATGTTTGACTTCAGACTGTTAACTTGCAGCCTTCAGGAACAAAGCAGCTTGAATTCTTGATTCTTAATTTGAAAATTTATTATTATACATTGTTAAATGAAATGTATGCTTATGAAAGCATCTCAGTATTATAGGAGGAAGTGTGGAGTATGTATCTTGTACACATGCATGCAGTGGGTTATTCTTTCACCATCATAACAAGAGCAAAAAGTGTAGAAATATTACAGATAATGCTTAGGTACACTTCCTGCAACTCAGAATTTTAATTCAGTGCTTGACATTCGAAAGAATGGCCTTAAGTTTCAACATGCTTCCTAATAATGGGTGGTTTGGTAGAAAAGAAAGAAAAGAACTCTCTTGGTGCTGTAGGTACATGAAAATTGAAAACATGAGTTCAGTTTTTGATGAGTTGCCAGAGAAGACACATAGAGTTAGAGTTGCTGAAGTGCAGTAAAAGTTTCAGTAACAGTATCTATTGTGGGGCTGAGGGAACCTTATTTTGATGCCCAGGTTATGGATATGAAAGGTGGCATGCAACATAAGCATTTCTTGTCGAAGCCTGGATTGCACATCACATTGCACCTGAGTGTGCAGACGTGCTAAGCTCGTCCTAGTGAGCAGGAGGACCAACACCTCTCCAGCTGTGTGAAGTCATTGAAACTCAGATTGATAAATGAAGGAACTCAAATTCAAATATGATAGGTTTCATATCTCTGCGTGTAGGGCCTCTGTGTTACTTACGGTATGCACCTTGTGTGGAAACACCCTGTGTTTCTTTCTGGCTTGCCCTCTACTTTTTACTTTTTACCTATACAGAATCATGTTTCCTGAGCTTTTTATCAATGGAATATGTTTTCTCTAATGTAAACAGACTGGTGTTTGACAGGCAGTTAACTGGAGTGAAATCCTAGTGCAGGCAAGCCCACATTACAGAGATGTGTAAATGCCCTTGTTTATGTGATTGGTCATATTTTTCTCACTGCTAAGATGGGTGTCTTGAAAATCACACCAAACTGTATAAGCTTTCTGGTGTTGTATACATTTTGTCAGTTACAAGATTAGAAAATGTTTTTGGATTTCAGTTTTTCCACAGTGCCTTACACTTGTGAGAGTTGCTCCATTTTTCCTCTCTCAAGTCTGATTTTCTCCTTGTTCTTTGGTGGTTTCTGGGGAGGAAAGTTGGTGTGGGAATTTAAGTGGACAAATAACAAATTTCAGCTTTGAAACTGAGATTGGTGGAGAAGATCCAGTAGGAGTCAAAATAACACACTGTTCCAGAATTATCATCAACTGGAAATAAAAGCTGTTTAAATACAAAGTTTCCCTTTTCTGTGTTGCTAGATTTGCTTCATTTATCAGCTATGCTGTTCACAAAGTTCTATTTTAAATCACAGTAGATATGAAATAGTAGGCTTCAAAATCAGTCTCATAAGTTGTTAGTAATTGTAAACTACAAGAGAAAAATGCAGATTAAATAAAAAACTTATGTGGGAATTTGGACTCCTTTTCCAGTGAAAATGCTTGCAGGCTTAGTGTTTTTTACAGCCATAGTGTAATACTTATTAAATGCATCATAGAAGGCTAAATGAATTTAGAATAACTTTTGGTTTTGGTTTGGTTTTTTAATTTAGCTACCTACCTGATACAAACAAAAGGATATAAGAGTGACTGATATATAGATATATATATATAGATATGTATAGGTATGTAATGCAATGTTATTATTTAATTTGGTGTTTAAAGGGAAGTTTTAGTAGTATTAACCTTATTTTTTTTTTGTCTTTGAGTATTAAGAATCACAAACAATTCTCGATGACTAGAGAAATAGAATCCCAGGCCTGAAATTACAATACAGAGTCTTGAAGGTTTTTTTCAGTAGTAACACCTGTCTCCTCTTTGACGATGTTTAGATGAAAACAGATTTTTTTCCTCTTTAGAAGTAGAACTTAAGCAAACCTCTTGTAGATTAGAAAGAAAAAAGTACTAAAAAGGTACTTCCTTCTTCTGGTATTTTTTCACTGTTGTTTTACTAGAGTCTGGTTTTGCTATTCCGGGGCATATTAGAGGTGCTGACGTAGCCTAATCCATAAGCAGCTGAGTGAGTGGCTCTGTTAAGAGCCTTAGCCTATGGGAATACAGAAGGTAGGAGCCAGCCTACAGTGCTGGGGTCAGTCTGGAGGGGTTTTGGCAAATTCTAAGCAGAACTGGGGGTTTCTTAAACCTGTGGGTTTGAGTGGCTGAGAAAAAACCTCTTTCTCCTTCAAGATGTAGGTGGATTTTATAGAAAGTCATATTAAATCCCAGTCTGTAACACAGAACATTAATGTTAGCCTTTTATTTGATTGTTACAGCATGTGTTAAAGAGCTGCTGCTGCCCATTTGCAGCCTAATGTGTTTATTAGACGATCTTCCCAGTGGCATCTTGAAGTGTCTGTCAGGTAAAAAATTCATGAGCATTATTGGCTTTCAGGCTGCAAATGGAATATGTCGTCTTCTTACTGTCTAATACACCACTCTAAAGCCATTACACAGGAGTGAGGGAAAAGATTGAGGAAGGAGCCTTCAGCTTAAAAATGTGAGTAGTAGGTGTTGGGAGCCAGTTTTCAGTTCTTTTATACATGGCCTCAGTGGCATTTCCGAGTAAATTATGTTCCTTTCTTTAGTTAAAGTTTGTGGAGTTGAATAATAAAGTAGAGTTTGGTAAATACTCCCATAAATCTTGTTTTAATGTTACCTGTAATAGTCTTTAAAATAGAAAGAATAGAAAAGATAGAAAAGGCTACAGGTACATGTCAGATTTTAGTACAAATCCTTTAAAGGTGACTAGAGTCTTTCAGCTTACTGCTATCACCTTCCTTTTAGAAACTCTGTTTTCCCTTTTTGCTTTATACTGTGTGACTTTTGTAGGGTGGCAAAGGTTTTAGACAGTTTCATCTATAGTAAAGTGGTAGTGCTGTTTTGAGAAAGAAGCATACCCTTAAATAAATTAGTTTATCTTTTTAATGTGAGGTGACCATCACCAACCAAGGTATTGGACATCTTGTTTATTTTGGCAGATTGGCTTTGTTTTGTTTGGGTTTCCAGGTGTTTAGTGGTGAAGGACAGGAGTAGGTAACTTGGTTGTAGGGCATGTAGCTTACTTATACCAGGAGTTTGGGAGGATAGTTTAATATATCTCTTAACTTTCTTTTCTGTCACACTTCTTATTTGTAGATTTCTTCCTTAAATCTTATTTTACCGGACAGTTTAGTCTTTTATTTTTTTTTTTTTCCTTGTTCCTTTTATTTCCCTCCATTTTCACCTCTTGGTTTTTTATTCATTTTCAAACCCTTATTGATGTTCGTCTGGATTTGTTGAAATCCCTATGCCAAGCGAGCTTGCATGTGGAAAGGCTGAGCTTCTCCAAGTGCTCACGTGGGGCGGGCAGGCTGCGTTCACTGCCTGGGACTCTGACAGGTGCTGCTGTGGAATGTGCTGGGGGTTAAAGTTCCCCCTGAGCTGCTGTGGCTGAGCAAGGAAAGGTTGGCCTTAGGCTCCAGTGTCCCCCCCCACCCCGCTCTGATCTAGTGTCTTATCCTGCCTCTGACAGCGATTTCCTTTGCAGGCCTGGGAAAGTGGCTAGCGAGCTTTGCATTCGCCAGAAAGGTTGGAGATTGCAGTATGTATCAATATTAAATATTTTCCAGTTCTGAAATGAAGTCAGTGAAAAAAAGGGTTCATAAGCAGGAAAAAATGTGAAGAATCAGAATTTGCATGTGATTTCCAACTTTCCTCTGGCTTCTACCAGAATTAATGTTACACAGAGCACGTTTCTAATTTTGAAACTGAGATAGAAAACTTTCTAGTCATGGCAAACTTCACAGGAAAAAAGGGTGAACTGTAATGGCTGTATGTTTGCATAAACAACCACAGAATTATAAGCTGGTTTTTTTCAAATTAGCTGTTAGAGAAATTTTTTTGCCAAACCTTTCACTGACTTGTATATTTTTGGTCAGTAAACAGTACTATTCTTTTTTTTTTTACTCAATAAAACAGTGATTTTAGTAAACCTCTTCGATATGTATCAGTTGTATGTACACTAGTTTAATGTGTTGGTGGGCTGGAGGAGTGGTAATATAGTACTGCTACCTGATTGTCAACTCTGTGGTACTTTACCTTTTGTTTGCTACTTTTCAGGTCGAAATAGCAGCTTTGAAGGTGTAATCCTCATTTATTCTTTAACTGCATTTGTTAGGCTTATAATAAATCTGACAGTTTAACAGGCCTTGTTTGGAAGATGGCCTGCTCTGATAAGAGATAAAATGCACATTATCTTCTTCTACATTGACTCTGGATGATTAACTGAATTCACTGGGGCTGAGGATCAGTGTTGGAAGGCTTACTCTGCATGCTATGTTCCTTTGTGACATTTGAGGAGTTGAAGAGATGTAAAAATTCACACAAGTGATTTGTGCTAGATATTTTCCTGTCTCCCACTTCACGGTGCCTCTGCTTTTCTTTCTCATTTGAAAGATGGATGTTTACTATTGCTTTATAATTAATTTAAGTCTCTCTGTGTACTCCAACTTCAGCAGTTGCTGGTGGAGGATGTAAAGGAGGATGTGCCGTCACGACAAGAGCAAAGACTATTGTTTTATTACTGATAACAGCAAAAACAAAACAAAAAAAAGAAAAAAGAATTTAAGCATATTTCAAGCTTTGTTGTTTCAGTCTCCCAGCATGTGGTAGAAACTGGTTAGCTGTCAATGAATGTAGTTGCTAACATGTACTAACCTAAAGTTTTTTAATTTAACTTTTGAGTGTTTGTGATTTACATTTAACAATTGGCATAATTAACCTGTGGGGTTTTTATAAGTATTTTGGATGCTTTGGCCTGTGGTAATGAAATGGAAAGAGAGGGAAAATGCACTTCTGGTCTTTAATATAAATAAGAAAAAAAGTATTAAGTTACCTGAGATGTCCTGTTGGTACGGGTCATCAGTAGGAGAGTAAAATTAGTTCTTTGGATATTTTTAGTAATAATATATCTGATTCTCTAATTATCTCCTTCCTTGTAGGAAAATGCTACCATGAGTGTATTTATATTTCCATTGCTCTATTGCTCATTTATGCCCAGTGGAATTAAAGCTTGAGTAGCATCTTAGTCAGCATTAGAAGTTCAGCTCTTATTGTTGTAGTTTTGGTGTTTTGTTGGAGTAGGACACATGGGAAAAAACGTAATATAGAGTAGAAGAATCTGGTACCACCACTGAAGGCAAAATACAAATTCCACAGCAGGATATTATGTTTGTATTTGGGAGTGCAATACAGCTCTCAAACAACTTACACAATGAAAAAGGGAGTGTCTGGTCTTGCATTAGAATTCATTCTGCAAGACATGCATTCAAATTGAACTTTGTAAGACGATTTCTTTTAAAATAAAACTTACTTAGTTCAGTATCTGACATATGATGCTATCTTTTTCATTATCAAGCATGTTTTTATCTCTCCTCAAAGCAGTGATTACTGCTGGTTTTGTTTTTACTAATTTCCAATTTAATAATTTTTCTATACCTTGCTATTAAAATAACCCTTACCAACATTTTCTCAATTTTTGTATTTTTATATTATAGAGCTGATATTACATTTCCACTACTTCTAAAGCACTGAATGGATCAAATGGTTTTAATTTCTTTATCTATCTTCTTTCTGAAAATTCCTGTAGAGATGTATAAAAAGATCAGTGCAGCAGGATAAATGCTACTTTCTAATCTAAGGTAGTTCCCTTAAGGGGAAGTTTACTGGAATAAAACTTGGAGTCTCTGACTTGTCATTCTACTCATAGTGTCTTTAGTTTTGAATTGTCATGTTTCCTGGAAAAATTCAGACTTCAACTGTGGGACTTCTGTTTTCTGAGCTGAGAAGTTCTATGAGTGGTTCAAGAACCTAGGAATATCTACAAGTGTTCTAAAAATTCCTAAGTTCTCTTGTTAAAATATTGAACGATGTTATGAATGTTTGTGTAGTATAAAACTGTTTGTAATAATTAATAACTAAGTCATTTTGATACAGATTAATATGTATGGAGGAAGTTAAGGCAGAAACCAAAAAGCATAATATGCAATTTAACTGCTTTGACCCCCAGATGTTTATTTCTGTGTCTAAAATTCATCTATCAGTTCAGTAAAAATTCATGACGTTTTCTATTTCTTGCTTAGAAATTTCCCAGGGCCCTGCTTCTTGGTACTGTATGTGCCCAGAAGTACTTCTTCAGAAAAATGAAGTTTTAGTTTCTTGCTTGTGCCACATTAAATTTGTAGAGGTACCTTAACCTTCTTAAATTCTTTATCCAGTGGTATGCATTGGTCTTGATTGTGAATTAGCTCATGGAAAAATATGTGAAACAGCTGCTGTCTTTTTAAAAGACATGAGGAAATTGGGAGAGTGCTTTCCTCTTTGACTTTAGACTCATTGCAGAGAAATGGGAGATGGAGCTTTGCTACCCTCCTCAGCCTAAGGGAGTTATACCTCAATCTCTGTGTCTTCAGACAGTTTGAACTGCTTACTCCTGAGTTTAATGGTACAGACCACACCTCTACTTGGCACTGCAAGAGTTAATCAGCCTTGCCCTCTTTGCTTCATAAACATCCAGCTTTGGCAGGCAGGTAGCCTAGTACCCAGGAGGCTGTCCTGCATGGTGGGAAATAGAGGCATGGGAGCTCACTCTGAAGAGGAAACTCTATCACCCAGTTTCTGGCTGTTTTGGTTGGTAAGATAATATTACAGAAGAGTCTATCCACACCTTGTAATAGTTGATTTTTCCTCATTTCTCCTAACTAGGGAATAGATTTTAGTTTCTGAATTCCAAAAGAATACCTGACCTTTTAACTATCCCAGTCAGACCCTAAATACTTAGGGAATCAAGGGTTTGGGGGCACATCCTCTTGATTTTAGTACTGTGTGATAGATAGAAATGAGTGACTTTCATTTTAGCCTTTGAGATTTTTTTTTTAGATTGCTTCAATATCATGTGTCTAGCTCTCCACTTTCCAAGACACCTATCTCTGGATTTTACATTCTGCTCTTGGAACACAGTCACCTACAAGACAAGAAAATGGCCTATAAAAACCGTTGAGGTATAGAACATGATTTTTAATTAAAACATGAAGGAGAACAGAAAGCAAACATGGTAGTGGGTGGTAGATTTCCAGAAATAAATTATGATGAGTGAGAAAGAAATGGGTAACTCATACTAAGAATAAACTGATAATGCTGCCGAGAAAAAGATGTAATAGCCTGTAAGTGCACACAAAATAAATACATATATTATTTGTTTAGAACTATTTGCTATGTTTAATAAGGAGAGAAGAAGGTGCTAGTTTTGTAATTATGATACCACTTTTGTTCCCCTTAATACAGAAGGATAAAGCTTAGAGTTTACGGTGGGAGATGAGTTTTAGTATGTCCTCTAAGGGCTGATAGTGTGGACCTGGTGGGATTCCTACAGAATAGCATGAGTGTGAATGCAGGAATTCATTTATGCATTGGTGGAGCTGCTGGTGAACCCTCAGTTCCTGCAAAAATAAAACTTCCCTTTGAAGTAGGTCTGACAGAGGTAGGAAATCTGTCAGTAAGTCAGTAGTAAGTTTCTGTATGCTTTCTTGAGGAGGAAGGGGTTTTGGAGGGTGGTGTCCACTCTAAATGCTTACCTTCTTACTACTTGGGAAGGCAGGGGAGTGAGAAGGTGCAGGTTTGACAGGTATTTGTGAATTGTTACGCTTGCTTTTTTCAAGAAAAATATCTGATTTACATTTCTCAGGAATTACTTGGGAAGCGTAAGAAATAAAGGCCTAATTGTTCTTCTGAACTTTAGGTCACCATCGGAGTCTGGATGAGAGATCAGATCTTGGGAATGTACAGCTTTCATCATGCTGACGATTTTTTTCTCACCTTGGTCAGTGAAAAATTTAGTCATTGGAACAGAGCTGCAAGGACAGTTCCAGCCCTCCACTGACAAAGCCTCTGTTTAAATATTGTCAGTTTCCTTAAAAGTATCTTGCACCTTCCATGGAGCTCTGATTTGTGGTACTTGTGAAATTGCAGTTTCAAGGAAGTGCTTAGCTCCTAATCCATGAGTGTATCTTGCTGCTGTCTGCTTGGATAGATTTGGGTGTGTTATGTCTGCTGGGGCTAGAAATGAGTGAAGAAAGGCAGTTGTTACGGGGCAGCCAGACCATGCTGGAGGCTGCCGTGGATGTCTCATGCTCCGCAGTGCTGCTGGCGTTGCTGTGGCTCTGCCTTGGCCCTGATGAGGTCACTGGGGGCTCTGCTGCAAGGACAGGATGGTGGAGGATGTGATGGTACATCTTCCCCTGAGAGTTGTGTCTCCCCCACCACAGGACCACAGCCTTGCTCTGCTTACAGTGAGATCTTCTCAGAATAATAGCAGCGTGTATGGATATGTAGATATGCACGTGTAGACTCAGTAAAGAAAAAGATAGTCCAGATATCTTTGACATACAATCTGATCCCATTCATGTCAAAGACCAGATGGAAGCTGTATATGATACAGTCTTCCTCATGGAACTTGAAGTGTATCTAGAAGAAGGGAAATCACTCCACTTTCTGCTCAAACTGGGCAAAAAAATACTGAGATCAGCTCAGTTGTCTGAGCATGGAGTTAGTAACACCAAGGTTGTGGGTTTGATCCTGGTATGGGCAATTCATTTAAGAGCTGAACCCAGTGATCCGTGTGGGTCCCTTCCAACTCAGAATATTCTGTGAAAAACATACTTTTAATAAAAATTATTTTTTTTTTACTGTTAATTTAGAGAAATGTTAGGTGGTGGGCAGTTCTGAATCTGAGATGGCTCCAATTCATCATTTGCTTGCTCAGGTTTCAGTGCATAGCCTTTCTCGGCATTTGCTGCTCGGACCTTAGTCTTTGAGCTGTTTCTGCCAATATCTGCAACATCTTTACTCCGTTGGCTCATTGGGAAAACTGAGATTTCCAGTGTGAACATCTGATTACCAACACATAGGCTGGCAGCTAGATTTTAAAAAATGTCAAAAAGAAAACGAGAAGGGGACTGTGTCTTTAACCCCCAGCAGCTCCCTCATTAGGTTCAGTGCATGGCTGACCTGGCCAGCAGAGGGAAGGGAACTGGTGGGACAGAGATGAAGGGCTTGAAGGAGGTGGTGAACTGCCTTGTTTTGATACCTGATTTCCACTTTATGCCAATGAAGTGGTCATACAATTGCAGGCTCCAGCTCTTATTTTAGTATGGTTATGAATCACCTCCTGGATTTGCTCACCTTCTTCATGGCCCTCATGCTTATTTTTCTGCTAATCCCAAACAACACAGGAGCTGTCTGCAATATCTAGGAACACTTCTGCCATCATCCTCACAAAACTGGCAGCAACTAGACAGATGCTGAGCTGGGACTGCCCCATCTTGCATGAGTTTTTGCTCATTTACATTATCTCCCTTTGTCCTTTGGTGATTTCTGCCTCCAGAATATTGATACTTGTTGAGAAATACATAATCTGAGGCAGCTGAGTTTCATGTGCTTCTTCTACAGGGCATAGGGAAACCAACAGTTGGGAGCAGGGCAGAATTTCCACAGGCTGTTTATTGCACAAATTATGAGCTTGTGCTGTTACTATGTTAGCTTGACAAGTTATTCTCCTTATGAGGTAGATTATGTGTACAAAATATTTATCAATTCCTCAGCAATCTAGTGCTGACAGGTGTTCTGTTTCTACAGTTTTGTACATGTACTTTTGCAGGCATTATCTTCTGATTTTTAACTAAAGCTTCATGTGCTACCTTTTCACCTAGCTGGGACATATGTTTTATTTAATGTATTTCTGTTGTGTTTTTCTTGTTGAATGGCACTATGGCTTCTCCTTTGTCTTTCATCATTCAACCTTGTAAATTTACCGTGAAAATTCAGTAACACAAGGCACAAAATATACTTATCTATTCTTACATAAGTGGTAACAATCAAAGAGATGATAATGCTTTACTTGACCACCACACATTTTCTTTTCTAGGAGTTTTGTGTAGCATTTTGTGGGGTCATAAACACAGTGGGTTTTTTTGGTGCCTTTCAAACAAGCAATATTTCAAATGATAGATTTGCCAAGTAAAATCTTAGTTGAGCATGGAATGAGAAACTTGGAAATAGAAACTGAAAACTCAAGACTTTTCCACCATAACCCTTTCTTTGCACTTTCTTCCTTTTAGTTGCTGATATGTGTTCAAGATGAGTGGGATGGGAGAAAATACCTCTGACCCATCCAGAGCAGAGTCAAGAAAGCGTAAGGATCCCGATCAGGTTGGACCCAGGTTAGACCATTTACTTCTGGAAATATTGAGAGAATGAGTTTAAAAAAATGTTACATGTGCTTCTGTTTTTCAGTTAGAAGATGACAAACAACATTCTTGCAAAGAGAAGTCAGTGCCAAACTATTTATTGCAGTAATTCTGTTGTTGTTGAGGGTTTGGGATGGGGATGAGAACTATTTTATTATTATTTGTTTATTTTTGAATCCAGTGTCGTGCCAAAATGCAGAATTTTGGTGACAGTTTAGAAGAGATGTAAAAATGTTTTTTGGCTTTCACTGCAAGAAGTCTTCAGTCACTCATTTTGTCAATCTGAGATTTTTTTTACCACCTCTGTTGTACATTATAATCTAGGTCTTGAAAAATATTTTCCAGCTTTACAGCAGTTCTGTTACCAACACAAATGCATTTTAAAGCATAACCAGTCATTCATCATCTTTTCTTAAGACTGCCATAAATACACAAGGAGGCAGAGAGTATGGATAGCTCAGTTTAATGATTTAAGCTGTTTTATTTTCTCATACACAATCACTATATAATACTCTTTGGATTCTCAATGCTGTGTGGGAGGGACACTTGTAAATATTCAAATCCCGCCCCACTCCCCCAAAAATAATCTTGTGTTTTCAATTTCTAATCCCAATCCTCTTTCAAAACAAAAACATGAGTGCTGGAAAAAAAAAATAAGTAACATCTTTTCTAGTGCTCCCTTCTTTGTTCCGGAGGAAACCTTTCTGCTTGAGAAACTTGTAAGTTATATTTTGGCAGTGAGAGAGGGCAGTTCTATCTCTGTTTTTGTTAAAGTACTGTCAAACCTTTTGAAATCATCTTTGAGCTGGTCAGAAAGCAAGTAAACTGACATTAAAGACAGCATTTTTATAAACTCCTCTTTCAGCCCTAAAAGAAGCACTGAGAAACGCAATCGTGAGCAAGAGAATAAATACATTGAAGAACTTGCAGAGCTGATTTTTGCAAATTTTAATGATATTGACAACTTTAACTTTAAACCTGACAAATGTGCAATCTTGAAAGAAACTGTGAAGCAAATTCGTCAGATAAAAGAACAAGGTAAGAAGCCTAATTAATAGACTTTGAATATTTTATGTTGATTGTTATTTTATTTTTGGCTAACGTGATAGTCTCTTCAGCTTTTCTTTAGCAAATTCCCATGTTTTTTATTAACCAGTAATGACTAATGCTGTAAAGTCATGTGAATAGAGTGTGTTAAGTATCATATTCAGTATTTTTGAAATAAGCTTCACTGAAAATTGTTTAGAGAGAGAGAGAAAATCGATCAGTCTGATGTGTGTATCTAATGGAATTGAGATTCCTTGCACTTTCAGAAAAGTTAAACTAGCAGATGGCTTTGGGGAAAAAAACCCACATACTCTTACATGGACGATGAATCCATGCAAAAGAGAAATAATCCAGGAGAGTGGGGTATGTAAGTGTTCTGCATATTCGTTTTGCTTTCTTTTGTTGGTATGAATAGATATTGTGGACTAAATTATCTGCGTCCTTTAAATTATGACATCATATCCTCAACTACAATAGATTTGA
The DNA here is from genome assembly GCA_013401035.1 of Horornis vulcanius. Taxonomy (NCBI): domain Eukaryota; kingdom Metazoa; phylum Chordata; class Aves; order Passeriformes; family Scotocercidae; genus Horornis; species Horornis vulcanius. Next base: position 19,614 of record VZUA01053422.1, read on the forward strand.
AACTATTCTAATCTCTAGATAGGGTACTGTTATAAATGCAAACCACAGAACGTGACAGTTTTCTTCCTGTTCTTTGTCTAGAAGATTAGTTTTGTATTTCTTTTCTTTTGACATATTTCCTATTCAAAGAGAAAACCCAAACCTTTTAGAAACTAAATTTTTTGGAAGTGGGTTTTGTGGCACAGGTCTGTCTAGGCAGGCACATTGCAGGTGTTTGGGGCAGATTCAAATCCTTAAAGTGGGTGCATATCGTTTTCTTTTTAATGTAGAAGATTTATATCTCTGTAAACTGTGTGTAGAGTGATTCCTTTGATTTTCAAACACTTTAAATATCTTTCACTTTTTTCACTTTTCTCTGGGAAAATAATTCTTCCTTTTCCATACTGTGTGTGTAAAATTATAAAAGTGGAGATTGCATGTTTCATGGTTTTGATACTTTTTTATCTAAATATATAAGTAGATCTACAGTTTTAGACATCAGTCTGTTCAAAGCTAAATGGAAAGTGGAAAGAGTCAGATTGTGTCAGCTGCTTCCAAAGTGGCTCTAACTGATTAATCTTAGGGAGTGTTCCTATTTCTCAGCTTGTTCTCTTCTTTTTGTTGTTAGGTTGCTATGATTTTTAAAGTGGATATTCTAGCGATGTTACCATGCCCCATATTAGAAGTATACTTGTTAACCTGACACAGTGTCCATCACTGTTTTGCACCTTGCTGGCTTTTGAGATCTTCTTTTTCCCTTATTCATCCTTTTCTCAAATGGATTTTTAATTTTTTTTTCTGTCACCAAGCAACACATACTCCTTATCCTTACCTGAGAAAAGGAAAAGGACACAAAAACTGTGTTTTCCCGGGAAGTGGGTGCACAAAGGAAAATCTGCTAGTCCACTTTGGTAATTCTGTCCACAGTTCTAGAAAATCTAGTCTGAAAATTTGGCTCTAACTCATGGTAACTTTGTCAAATCCAGGGTTTTATTGTTTAGGACCTATATCACAATGATAGTTTTCATATTGTTATAAAATATTCACACTCGCCAGACCAGCTTATATGTAAACTGTTGAAGTCATCATGGGCCAGAGTTGTGCTAAAGCTGAATGTGCAGTTAGTTTTTCAAGGTCATAAAGTCTTATACTAAAAACAACTGATTATACAGTTCTAAAGACAGACTAAACTGCTGTGAGCACTGTTTATTTCAACAAGTAGAAGTAGTTTGCAGCACTTGAGCAATGAAGACACTAAATTGCTCTTTTTGATGTTGCTTTGTTACACAAGGTTCTTCAGCTGAGGACAATTAGATGTTCTGGTAACTGGGTATTCATATAAAACTCACAGCTGGTACAGACTGAGTTTAAGCCTCTGTAAGGGGCACTGCAAAGCACTGGGACCTTCAAGGTGGTCTTTAATAACATCTCAGGGTCTAGACATAAAGATCAGAATATTTGAAATTATTCCTTTGAGCTGATAAAGGTTTGATACATAGAAGCTACTTCTGTTTGCTGTAATAGCAAATTTAAAAGACTTTTCCTTTTAAGAAAATTCCAGATGACTGAAATGCATACTCTGAAATGTAACGTTATTTTGGAACAGGCATTTCATTAACAAAAATGTCTCACATATATTGAATGTTCAAATTACACAAACTGTACAGTATACCTGTACTTCTGTTCAGTGCCACAAAAAACCTGACATAAACAATGAAAACAGGTTGAAGACCTAG
>VZUA01053427.1:0-11648 GCA_013401035.1 Horornis vulcanius
GATGGCATCCCATCCTTTAGGTGTGTCAACAGCACCACACTAAGATCCCATCCAAGTGTCCATGTTTGGAATGTAGGTAAGGGTAAAAAGCCCACCATAAAATTTTCCATGAGCTTGGCCATTTTTGTAACCAATTTTGTGCTCATGCCCACCAGGACTCTATTGCAAAGAGAATTGCAGAGATAGATTTGTGCTTAATTGTGTATGATGCATAAATATATATGAAATAGGGGTTCCCTGATATCCCTGAGATACCTAAACCATACTCAGGTTAACTCAGCTGCTGTAACTCAAATTCATTCTGTAAACATTTCCAGGCTACATTATCTTTCACATCTACTCCAGCTGTACTATCCCAGTCATCCCAAATGAGGGCAAATAAACCCTTCCCACCCCCTATCATATTTTTCCATACTTTTAGGTTCAATCTTAGGGATGTTGTTACCAAACATAGCGCTCATTACATGTATTATTTCAATAAAAATTCATGGCTGTTCTCACAGGCACAGAATCCTTTTACATAAAACACCACCAGCTCTTCTTCCATTCCATGATGTAAAAGTCTTTTTAGGATCTTTTTGACCATTGGAGACTGGAAATGTGAGGAATTTTATCAGATTTAAGAGAAGGTGAATGTGGGATGATCAGAGAGAAACTGTTTTGTGTAATTCTCCTGATTCCAAAAGAGCCAGAAAAAGCTCCACCATATCTACAAGTGCATCTAGAGGAAAAGAACTGGATTTTATTCACATTGACAACAGAGAAATGCACTGTTGCAGCTGTGCAATAATCCACCATGCAATAGCCCATATCTGACTAGCTTAATATTTATTCCAAAAACAGTTTCACCTCAGATGTACTCAGTTTGCAGACTTCAGGAGCATGCTCCCACTCCTCCCAAGAAAGATAAAGGCATGGAACATTTAAAAGTCCTCTCCATTCTGGGTTGCCCAAAGACATTTCCCTCCTTGTCCTGTGCCTTGGAGAAACACTGTGTGAGGCCAGGAGCTAACCCCACACTTGTGAATTGAGACAATTTTCCCGTTCCAGCACATGGCTCTTGCACATTTTGTTTCAAAATGAAATGGTGTTAAGGAGACCTTTGGGAAAGGAAATAAAAATGGCTCTTTTATTTTTTTCCTTTTTTGGTTTTCATTTTTTTGTTTGTTTTTTTCCCCTAGCCATCACTTCTTCTCAAGACCTCAAGTCCCAGGACATCCTGTCTGACACAATCCAGAGCTGGCCCCTTCAGGCTCTAAAGAAAGTCACAGCTTTGGGGTTTCCAGGCAGAAAGTTCACTGGAAGGGCCGTAGGAGGGGTTTTGTCCTTCCTAAGGAGGATGAGAAATTGCAAGAGAAACCTGAATGCTTTTTGCAAAGGTAGGAACTAAACTCTTTGAGGAGCAGGACAAACACATGAATATTTTTCTTCTTGCGCCCATGTTGATGGTATTTTAACAAAGTATAATTTAATTAGAGAGTGTTCACAGCAGCTCACAATAGTGACAAGAATAAATGAGCCATGACCTTTTATTCAAAGAGCAGCAGATGGGGAATTCATAGATGGGATATAGTGAAACTATGAGTTCCCTACAGGCCCCTCCTCTCCCTGTATTCATCTGAAACACTCATTTTTCAGCTCCCTGTTCTAACACAGGAACTGCCTCCCCTGACTCACCAGGAGCCACAAGAACATGAGATCCTCAAATACTCCTGCATGGGAACATCTCCTGTGCACCCAAAGAACATCCCTTTCTCCATACCCTCCCACAGAGGAAAACAAGCCCCAAATCTGCCTAAGGAACTGTCACAAGAAGGAGGAAAGGAGGTGATCCCTTCATACCTTTTCATATTCCATAAGTGAAGGAGCATGGAAGAAGAACATGCTGCAGCTAAATGTGCTTCTATTTCTGGAGATATTTCTCCACTTTATGATCATGTGTCACTGTGCAGGCATCTCAGTAGTTAGAACTGCCATGTTTTCAAGCACAACTCTTTGAAGCCATCTGATGACCCAAAAGTCCCTCAATTTCAAAGTCAATTTCTTTGCTCTGTTTGTCTTTCAGATGTAGTGAGAAAGAGGGATCCACCTTGGAGCCCAGTGACAGCAAACTGGCCCGTTTCATCCCCACTCACAGCAGGCAGGAACATGCAATCTGGAAATCATTGTCACCTTATAAAAGTGGCCACTTATTTTGAGGACCCAGTAAGTCAGAGCCTGCTTCATACGTGGAGCTTGGCACAGCTTTCCTCCCAACTTTCCTATATGAAATTTTAGGCTTAACACCTTTTTTTCTGCAAAATTTGCTTTTGAGTGTTGAACGATTTTCCTGCTAAAGTTTGCCTCATGCTGAGATCTAAAAAACAGAGCTTTTTGGCTAAAAATGAATCACTGAGGTCAGAAAGTTTCTACAGACCTCATAAACTCCATGGTCCTAAGTGATTTAAGGCTACAGCCCTAGAATTGCTTTTGGGACAGTCTTTGACTGAACCAGAAATTTGGTTGGTTTGGTTCCCTATGGAGACTGCCACTTCAGGAGGTATTTTACAATTTGAGGTGCATTTCAAGATGGTGGCTCTGACAGAAGCATCTACTGTGTTGTGTGGAGTTCAGAGACAAAGGTGACTGCAGCAGTGGAGCTTTTCCTGCTGTGCACACAATGAAGCAGTGCAAGAAGGGACAGGGATCCCTTCCTGGGCCTCTCTCCTCCATCTCTGGCCCTCAGCATCCTAAATTACTGACCTCCCAAGCCATGCTCATATTGCTCCTCAACAGAGCACTGCAAGCTCATTTTTACAAATCTTCCACCATTTGCCTCTAAATCCCCCTCCTCTCCCAACTGGAAGGTGACATCCTCACCTCCCACATCAGGATGCACCCAGCCCAGCACAGCCACCTGGGAGCCAGCAGCCACTGAGGATGCCAGGGCTGTGGTTTCCAGCACAACAAAAATAACATCAGGGCTATCAGCCTATTTCAGGACCATTCCCTCATGCAGGGCTACCCAGCCAAACTATTCCAGGCTGCTACTGTACTGGCTGATGGACGCTGCCTGCGTGTGCCCTGCATACTGTACATTCCCTTGTAAGGGCTTGCCCCATTCCCTGCTCTGCTCTGAGGTGTCATCTGGCCTTTTGCCCCACACCTGCTGGCAGAAAGGTCCCCACAATACCCACTCTTGAAATCCCGCTCCCAAGGCTTTCCTGGGAGCTCCCTAGCAGGATACAATGGCTTTGAACAAAAGGAGGTGCTCCCAGGGCAGAGCTGAGATGCTGTGTTGTGGTCCTGGGGTGCAGGGACGTGGTTCTCTGGTCATGCAGAAGCCATGCTTCTCTGTAGGAAACTGTTTTAAAACCACTCTTCTTTACCAGGTCCTCTGCAGCGAGCCAGGGCCTGGGACTAGGATGTGAGAGGAGGGAGGGTGATATGAGAGCCAGGTTCAGCACAGGTCCCCAGCTCAGCTGTCCATCAGAGATCCTAGAGCAGGAGCTTCTCTCAGGGTTTATCATCACTGATGTCAGCAATCCATGACAGCAAACCCAAACAAGACTCACAGGGGCACTTTGATCATTGCTGAGGAACAGGATGGCAGCAAGCTGTGTTGGTGTAACACCTTGTGAGATGGGGTTCTGGGCCTCACCAAGGTCTGCAGGGATAAACATTATTAATGAGGTAGTCTTCAAAGAAAAATGGGCAAAAATGATGGACAGTGGGCTTTACAAGTGTCAGGAGTGCTGAGGACGGGGGACTGGAGTCATCCTATCCCTCTGTATTTTTAGTAAGATGTCTCACTGTTCTGTGTTTTCTTTACAGCCTGTGGAGACAATTCAAACCTTAGGTCTAGAGCAACTCATCTCTATTGACTTCAGAGGGAACTTAGATGCTGCTTCAAAGTTAAGGACCTGAGTTAATGGGTGAACCTAATCTGAAACCTTCAGTTTATCACCAAAGAGCTCCTACATGAACATCCCTGTAACACAAAGATGTCTGACGGTGCTGACCTGTGGAAAAGCCCCCAAAACCAGGGAGGAGCTGCAGCCTCCACAGTGAAGCAGTTGCAGGTCCTCTCTGTTGAAGGGGGGGTTCACATCCAAAATTACTGCCATGGCAGTATCATAGAATCATAGAATATGCTGAGTTGGAACCCACAAGGATCACTGAGTCAAATACCTGGCCCTGCACAGGACACAAGAGTCACACCATGTGCTTGAGAACACTGTGCAAACACTTCTTGAGCTCTGTCAGGATGGTGCTGTGACCACTTTCCTGTTGGAACCTGTTCCAGTGCCCAACCACCCTCTGGGTAAAGACCTTTTTTCTAATATCCAACCTAAACTTCTCCTGACACAACTTCAGGCCATTCCCTCAGTCCTGTCAGTGTCACCCCAGAGAAGAGATCAGTGTCTGTCCCTCCTCTTCTCTTCATGAGGAATTTGCAACTGCACTGAGGTCTCCTCTCAGTCTCCTCCAGGCTGAGCAGACCAAGTGTCCTCAGCCTCTCTTCACACAGCTTCCTTTCAAGGCCCTTCATCATCTCTCCCAGTTGAGCTTTCCAAGGGAACATCTCCTCCCACAGTGTGCCTCCACCAAAGATCCTGGGCACCTGATAGACACATAACAGGAACACATTTCAGTGCTTAATTCAAAATTCACATCCCTCAAATCTGCCCAGCTGCTGTTTACTCCTGGGAATACCTGAGATTTGTACAGACCATATCTCCCACCAGCAAGATGCCTTTCTGCCTGTTAGTGTCTTTCTCTGTACCACTGTTTTTTTACTTCCTGTTTACTCCTGCTTTAATAGCATAAAATATTTAAATATCCAGTTTAAAAATCAACATGGTTCTCACCATGTCAGGTGCACCAAGAGCAGCATGAGCAGAAAGAAAAGCACACTAGAAATGTTCTGGTTTGCCTATTCACAGCCACAGTCCTTGCAAACTACTCAAGACACATTTTGACATTGTTCATTTTGGCATTGCTCATTTCTCACACTGCACTCAAAGAAAGTCATGGTGCTGGTTTTGTTCTGGAAACAGATCCCTCATCCATGGCACAGCAGCCATGAAAATACTTGTCACAGGAGGCACTAAACACCTGCCAAGAGCAACAGGAACAGATGGGACAATGTGGAGAGGCGACCTTGCAGCAGGAGATGCTTCCTGCTGCTCCAGCCAGCCACCACAGTCCCCTCACACTCATTTCTGAGGAGCTGACTGTGAGACTAACCAACACTGAGGCATGAGATTTTGTGTCTAAGGAGCACTATTTGCTGCAGAAGCTCCTTCCTGTTTTCAATGGAATCATAGATCAGCTTGAGGCAGAAGGGACCTTAAAGATCACCAGGTCCAACACCCCTGCCATGGACAGGGATGACACCCACCAGACCAGGTTGCTCCAAGCCCCATCCAACCTGGCCTTGAACACTTCCAGGGATGGGGCATCCACAACTTCTTTGGGCAACCAGTCCCAGTGCCTCACCAACCCCATCCATGGGGGTAAACCAATAAGGATAATTCAGCTTTCAAAACCAACAGAAGCTCTGCAGATTTTAAGCAGTAATGTGTCTCTGTTGTCTCTGCAATGTTCCTTCCAGACAGACACAACCTTCAGTCTAAAGCACTGCTCAACACTGGGCACTTTCAAAAGCTCACACAGCAGTCCCAAGACAGCTCACTGCCTCACTGCCTCATACTGAGGAACCACTTTGCAAAATCTGGAAGCTGTTCCCTTGACCCATCAGATAAGGCTGCTGCAGGATCCAATTTCTCAGCAACACTCCTGGCCAGCAACTAAAGCAATTCCTGCAGTAGCCCAGCCTGATAAAACTGCTGCTAGATTCCTCCCTTTTTGGCTGAAGATTTAATTTGAGATCTAGTATCCCACTGTGCACTCCCCCAGACTTCCAAAATGTTCTTCTCTAAACAGCCTTCCCATCTCACACTGCCAGGCTTTGCACATCTGGACTCCAGACCTCATTGTCACTGACCCAGGACTCACCATAGTCCTCCTCCAGCTCAAAATTAAACACACACAGTCCCCCAGATCTGAGCACAGCCCTTCTGCCAGGTGGTATCAGCATCCCACAGGGCCAGGTCCAAGAGCTCACGTTTACTTTTAAAACAAAACAGCTTTGGCTGAAGGCACCCAAATTCCTGGGAACCCCACAAAATGTCAGCTGTGTCCTCAGTAATTCACACAGCCTCTCCACCCACATCAGCCTGAGGATGAAATCAGGGAAAATCTGTTATTTGGCTCCTTGTTTCTGCTGAAGATGGAAAACCCTGCAAATAGCCCATGGAAATGGTCTGAAATTGCACTCCCTCAGAAGCACCAGCAGTCACCAGGTAAGTCCCCACCAGTGGGAAGCCTCTGCAGGTGAACACATTGCTGAGTGTAATTTCTGTTCAATGAACCACTTTGGAGTACAGGGCAATTAGGATCAGGCCACAGGGGCCAGGCTGTTCCCAGCCCTGCAGGAAGTGCCAGGATCACCCTCTCCTCCCCTCTGCTTTACATATTTCAGAGAAAGGTACCCAGCTCCACACCTGCTGTGTGCAGGGTGTCTTTTGACTGTATGTCACCCTGCCTAGAACCATCACACTGATATCTTGGAGCTGTAAGCCTTTAGGATGACACAGAACCACAGGAGGAAAAGAAAGATCCATGCTTTGCTCTAAAATAATAACCTGCCCTTGCTCCATACTGTACCCTGCAACCTGTTGTGAATATGTGTGAAGCTTCTGGTGACCTTCAGGGTGTTGCTGGAAAGGTTCCATGCAATAAACTTCTGGCAATAAAACACTTTCTTTTGTCTCACCAGGATGAATCCCTTAGCTTATGGAGCTTGGCCCCCTCCAGAAATCCAGCTCATTCCAGCAAAGAAACTCTCCAGGTGCAGTTTGTCCTGCTCCTGTTTGAGGAGAACATCCTCATCTTCTCCATCTTCTGCTCTGAATCATCAGGTGTAAATCAGAAGTAATGATTCCCACCTGGAAGAGTCTGGGGGGAACATAGACTGGACAGATGTTCTGCTTTCAGATGACAGCAAGTGATATATCTGTAAGAGCAACAGGCATGGTGAGAGAAGTGAGGCTGCCATTAGCAACCTTTGGAGGGAAGGGTCAGGACAAGCTACTGTCAAGTTGATGCTCTCAAGCAGTAGGGAGAAACACAGGGAGATCTGAACCCCTCCTTCAAAAGTTCCTTCCTCTGGTATCACCTAACCCAACCCTTTGCTGTATTAAAAATGTAATTTTTGCTCAATTCTTGAATTCCAAGGTCCCATCTATCTCTGAACACTGTGATGGGTGCCAGGATCATGTCCTGCACATGTGTCTCTCCTCTTTAGCAAACACCCAGAGTATCTCAGTGCATCTGGTGCTGACAAGATGGGCTTTAACTCTGGATAGCTCTTGGGTGCCAGAATGACAGCACTGAAGAATGAGATCTTCTGCTGCTGGAACGGGCGTGTGTTCAACAATGACTCAGGACAGGAAAATGCCACTTATTGAAACTCCAATACTTGTTTCTCAACCAGCCAAAGCTCTTGGAGGTCTCCCATCTAAATGCTAACCAGGCCTGGAGCTTCATGTCTTTTGAGACCTCACAAGAGCAGCTGCAGCATGAGGAGGACCCTGCGCTATTTGGGGCAAACCAGGAGACAGTCAATTTGTAGAAGGACCTTCCTGGAATTTTTAATAGGTTAATACTGAATGTTTTATTTCAGCTGTCCTGCTTCAAACTTCACTGATCAGTGGGCTGCTGGGCAAAACACACAGGTTTTGTTGGTGCATATTGGTGCCTGCCTGAATGCAATGCTTTGAGGCATAGAGTCTGTAACCAGGGAATCTAAAGGGAGGAGGAGGAAGGGGCTAGTCAAAGAAAAAAAACGTTAGTACATTTATGGGTTAGTACATTTATGCATATGGTAGGGTGACAGTTTTCTTCTGGCATCATCTTCCAAGGCCTCAGTCTGCAATGTGCTCTCAGTGTACTTGTTCGGGCAAAAATCTACGGTCAGAACATGGGATTTCTATCTGTGTTCTCCCACAGCCCACGCTGAAACACTGATTCAAGATAAACTATACCAAAAAGAGAACCCTAAGAATTGTGCGAGGGTTAGCGTCGCGCAGGGATCTCTTTAAACCCTTCCCCGCCCCCGACACCCCATCCTAGCAAAGACCCACAGCAAGCTCAGGTTTTACGGGCTGGAGCGGCGGGCGCTGCCGTCAGCTGGGGAAACGGGAGACCGAGCCCTGACCCCGCCAGCCCGGCCGCCTCCAGCCAAGCACGGGGCTTCTGCTCCGGCTTAACTGGCCCGGGAGAAGAGCAGAACAGCGCTTGGAGAAGGCTGTGCATACACCCATCCTTCCCCGCATCGGTCCGTCCGTCCGTCTGTCTGTCACTGCCCTCTGCCGGGAGCGCGGCGGCCCCTCTGTGCTCACAGAGCCGAGCCGAGCGGCGTCAGGGTCCGGCTGCGGGGCTGGGGCTGCAGAGGGGAGGGTGCAAACCTGCTGCTGCTCTCAGGCAGCCTTGGGCTCCGTCCCGCAGCACGCANGGGAGCAACCAGGCTGCAGCCACCAGCACTCACTGCACAGCACTCAGCAGCTGTGTCTCTACACTGATGTCTATGGGACTGCTGGAGACTCTTGGATGGATGGATGGATGGATGGATGGATGGATGGATGGATGGATGGATGGATGGATTCATATGCAGCACAAGGCTCTGCTGGGGAAGGACTACAACACTACAACCTCTTGAACATGAGGGCCTCCTCCTAAACTCTAAGCACAAAAGAGCAGCTAAAGCCTGAAAGCACTGTTCAGATCTGCTCCAAAACCTGTTAGCATAATCCCTTATGGGTCTGGACTAGTGCTGTGATCCATACAAATATCCGACCTCCCTTTGAATTTTCCTAAGTGCCTGGATTCAGCAACACTCCGCAGCAACACGTCCCAGAAAATGATTGCACTTTCCATGAGAAAACTCTGTGCAGATGCCCCTTGAATGAGGTGTGTGACATAAAAAAAATCAATACAATCACATAAAACAGTGGGAGATCCTTACTTTGGAGAGCAGAGCAACAGCTCATCTCATCTCAGAAAGGAAATCATTGATGCTGGGGCCAGGTCCTCAGCCTGGATTTTTCCTAAGCTCTGCACTTCTCTAACCACATAGCCTGGGAAGCCCTGTAATTGATAAAAACATGAAACCCACTTCTTTTTAGTTCCTCACTGCTCCTTTTCATCTGGAAGGAGTCTATTTCAGAGCTGAACTCCAGGATGTAAAGGCCACAAATTTGGGCAGCGATCAATGGAAAGTCTATCTGAGGGTGTGAAGGAAAAGAAATGTATTCATATCGAGAAATCTGGCATCAGTAGAAGCAGCAACGAGACAGAGAAAAAGATTTCCTCTCTTGGGGGAAAAAGAACCAGAGCTATCCCAGCAAATTTTATGGACTTTTGTCCTGTAGCCAAACCTGGAATCTCCTGGCTGCTGCAAAGGACTTAATACACATATTGAAATAGCCTGTATCATACACTCCACTCGGCCTTTTTGACTTATGTCCACCCAGTTTTATCTGTTGGAAGAAAAACAGAGCCAATGGCAAGTGAGGTTCTCCAAGGAAAGTGTGACTGTCCACAGGATTTCCCTTCAGGAAGGGCTTTGGAGGAGAAGAAACACAAGCTGGATAGCCACAGCAGAAGAGGGCATTAGTGAGCATACATCCACTTCTGCTGATCCTTTCATTCCTTTCAGCTCAACCCACCTCAAACCCTAACGTGGTTCCTTGCTACCAAAGAAAGACATCAAATCCCTCAGTTCCATCTGGTGAGGATGAAACTCTTGCCTGCAAAGACTCTCTGTTGGAATTTCAAGCATCCTCTTTTCTAGAAAATTGAAAAACCCCATGGATCATGCTTCTGTAATCCTAAATTCACTCCTAAAACTGCACCTGCAAAAGCCAAAGTTAGATGGTCTGTGAGCAGCAGGATTAAGCAAGCCTGGATTCCCANATCATACACTCCACTCGGCCTTTTTGACTTATGTCCACCCAGTTTTATCTGTTGGAAGAAAAACAGAGCCAATGGCAAGTGAGGTTCTCCAAGGAAAGTGTGACTGTCCACAGGATTTCCCTTCAGGAAGGGCTTTGGAGGAGAAGAAACACAAGCTGGATAGCCACAGCAGAAGAGGGCATTAGTGAGCATACATCCACTTCTGCTGATCCTTTCATTCCTTTCAGCTCAACCCACCTCAAACCCTAACGTGGTTCCTTGCTACCAAAGAAAGACATCAAATCCCTCAGTTCCATCTGGTGAGGATGAAACTCTTGCCTGCAAAGACTCTCTGTTGGAATTTCAAGCATCCTCTTTTCTAGAAAATTGAAAAACCCCATGGATCATGCTTCTGTAATCCTAAATTCACTCCTAAAACTGCACCTGCAAAAGCCAAAGTTAGATGATCTGTGAGCAGCAGGATTAAGCAAGCCTGGATTCCCACCAAGTATCGCAGCCAGAGCTGGCTGGCTGAAACTGGGTGGGAAATTACTTACCTTTATTTCTTCCCTGCCCAGGCAGAGATTTTTACATTGTTTATGAACTTGTAATACCTTTAACAACTCTCCCCATATGTAAAGTTTATTTTAAAACGGCCATGAGCTAGTGGGGGGACCAGCAGGCAGAGGTCACAGTATATAATCTCTATTTCTTCAGTAAACCTAATTAAAAAAAGGAAAGAAATTCTTGTCATTCAACTTACCAATGACTTGTTCAAGGACAAAGTGAAAGCCAGATGTAGGCTACAGCAAAGGCAACATGCTGAGTGGCAGCCACATCCCCTCTGACCTGCCCTGCCCTGCCCTGCCTGCTGTGTGCATCCCTGCCTGCAGGCACATCAGCAAAAAGCAAACTGCTCTCATATCAAAACTGGAACCCAGCCCAAGAGTCCCAATTCAACCTGGGTTCACAGACATGAAAAAAACAAAAAACAAACAAACCGAACAACAACAGAAACCCTAACAATAAACCCCCTCCAAAACCCAAACTAACAAATACAAAAGCAACAACAGAAACCACAAAACCAGAAACATCCAAAATTTGACCTACTAAAAGCTCCATCAGTTTCCCTAGTGTTCTTCAAAAGTTGGAGGTATTCCATGGTTCTCCAACAGGAATGCACTGCTGGACCTGCAGGTGCTCCTGGAGCAATGTCTGTGCACATCAGCTGGATGAGGGGCCTCAACACTCAGTTGCCTCCCTGTTTCTGTATAAGAACACACTTTCTTGTCCTCCCTCTTTCCAGGGAGCTGGTAACACAAGGGGTGACTGCAGGCTTGCAGTTTCACTTGCTGGGGTAATGTGCACGTTACATCTCCCTGTGATGTTCCTATTCCTGTCTTCCACATTGCCCTGTTTTGAGATGATGAATTGAGCACCACTCAGTTCTTGCCTAACAGCCAGTACAGATGGGGAAAAAAACTCAGAACCAGAATCAAATCACTCCAGGTGCATTTGCTTCATCCTTGGATTTTGCAGCCATGTTCCTAGCACCACTGGCTGGAAACGTAGGCCAATGTTTTTGGCTTACGTACTCATGGCAGCTTTACACTGGGAAATATCTCTGTCAAAGGACTGAAAGCTGCACA
>VZUA01053428.1:0-10721 GCA_013401035.1 Horornis vulcanius
TGTGTGAAGACCCCGGGGAGACTTGTGCTAAAAGGTATTACTGCTTTTGGGACCACAACAACCTCACAGCCTCCCTGAGACCTGATTTTATAATAAGGGTGGCCCACTGGAACTCACCCAACAACATATTAGCAGATAAAGGGAAACTGTTTTTCTCTGTGTTTTTGTTTTGTAGCTGAGCTATGAAGTTATGATAATTTCACCAGTTCCTCCCTCTGTGCAGAGAAACAATTTATCCTGTCTTGTGTTGGGAGTTAGTGCTGTTACAGGAATGCTGTAACATGTTGTTGCCCCTCAATCTGCCATTTAAATAGAGGGCTATTTCCCACTTATTCATGCCCTCCAGATCTAGCTGTGTTTATAAGTAATTCGTGACATTCCACTGGGTGTTGTAGGGAAAATTAATGTTAATATCAGAAGCTGTGTATCAGAAAAGTGTATAATGCATCTAAACTGCTGAGGTCTCTGTGTTGGTGTCACAAGCTTCAAGGAAAGAAAGGTAAGGGGAAGCATTCAGTAAAAGGAAATTATAGCTGAAAGCTGCTCATTTTTCAGTGAAAAAGATAAGAGGAATTCCTCTGGGTAAGGAGGAGGGAGGGTTGGTGGAAAGTGATTCCCTTGTTAAAATCTGGTGTGAACTACTCTAGTTACAAACCCTTGGTATTTAGGAAAACATTGGGAGCCATCACTTTTCCACATGTATTTGCTACTGAGGGAAAAAAGAGGATAAAGAAACTTTAGAGAAAACAGTATTTAGAAAAGTCATTGTCTACTTCTTTCCCCTGTTTTTAAGATTTATTAGTTCAAAGAATTTGTTGTAAAGCAGAGATAGAATTGAACACTTTCAAACATGTGTGTTAAACTTGCTGGTGTGTTAAACTTTTCAAAAATTGGATGTCATGCCAGGCATATTATAAAATTGTACAGTTAATTTTTTTGTTAAAAACTAGAAATGTAATACTTGGTCTCATTCAGCCCTGGTGTTAATTAAAAAAAAAAAAAAAAAAAAAAAAAAAAAAAAAAAAAAAAAAAAGGCTTATTTTGTAAAACAAATATTGCATTTCCTTCCATAATTCACTGTAGCTAAAAATTACAATTTAGGCCCTAAATGGATTCAAGAAATACTCGTGTTTATATTTTATTAAAGATGTACATCAGCATGGAGCAAGTAGGAAAAGGATGGGATGGAAAATACTGTTTTATGTTGATTTACTTAACCTGAAGAAAAGTCTACATTTAATTAAGCTTGCCAGCACACTTTCTTTTTTCCTCCCTAAGGAGTTGCTTCAATGTGGTTGGGTCAGATAAGCTCAGACTTTGCCACGATGCAGCAGACAAGTCTCAGCTACTCTTTAAATGTAAAACTGTACAGTAATTAGAGCACCTGGATCAGTTTATTGAACTCTTCTTAAATGTCTGCCTAAAAATGACAAATTCTTGCCCAAGTGCAGGAAATAAGTGGTTGAGGCTGATATTTACAATACACTGGCAAACCTATGCTAAAAGGCACAAGGAAATGCCTTCAAGGTTCTCTGTTTCTGTAGCCAATGGAATATTTTCTTCAGCTGCCAGAATTAGAGCTCCAACCTATAATCAAGCTTCATTGATACTGCAAGTAGCTACAGAGATTGTGAACATCAAATTACATCTGTGCTTCCTCTTTCACAGTATGCATGGGGTTCTAGTGATCTGGTTTTACTGCTGATGACAGCTGAATATTCAGATGAATTTCACTCCTTCTTTTACTGCACTTGATTTTTCTGCAGTTGTTCTGGGTCTGGTGGGTAATTGTGAATAAAAATAGCAGGTAAAGCTGTGCAAATGAAGGCACAGCATTAGGCATGCAGTGTCAAATTAATGTTCTTTGGTCTTTTGTAGAATCACTTAGAGTTGAAAATACACTCCTGACCTTTTCTCTGGCACTGAGGATATTGCTGTATCACTGCCTAATGTGAAATCTGAACAGTTTATGGGCTCCAAAGAAAAGTGGTGCTAAGGGATGTGAAAAAATATCAATAAAGAAGCATGCTGTCAGCATGGCAAAAGCCTCTTGGTCTCATGGAGACTGATGAGAAAGGATGATTGGAGAAATGGCCCACTGTGCAATGGCATGTTTCCTTTAATGTTTACTGTAGTGCAGAATAATGATTTTTTTCTCTGTGGATGAGTCAGCAGAGACTCCACCTGCAGTGCTGTGCCCAGCCCTGGGGTCCCCAACAGAAAAAGGGGGAAGTTCCTGCTGGAACAAGTCCAGAGGGCTGCGAAGAAGCTCACAGGGCTGGAGCACCTCTGCTGTGGACACAAGATGAGAGAGCTGGAGTTACTCAGCCCAGAGAAAAGAAGGTTTCCAGGAGACTTTGGAATCCCTCAAAAGAGGCTACAAGCATAGCTGGAGAGGAAGCTTTTTGCAGGGGCATTTTGTGATGGTGGGGTGGTTTGAAACTGAAAGAAGGGAAATTTAGACAAAATGTTAGGAGGGAATTCTTTACCAGGAGGTTAGCAAGACACTGGATGCTGGGGGATGTTGTGGATGCCCTGTCCCTGGAAGGGCTCACAGCCAAAACCATCTTATGGCTGGGACATTTGTTTAGGGGATTTTTTTCCCCTTCTCTGTCCTCCCTCTCATCCTCCCAGTCCCAATTTTTATGTGGGAGTGAAAGTTAAGACGTTCTTCAGTGAGAATTAATGCTTTTGTCATATTCTCTAGAGCTTTGCAAGCTGGGCCATGAGAGCATTTAGCATCACTAAATAAAAAGTAACAAAGTAACAAGTATAAAATATAAAATGAAACCCTCTTATGGCTACTATTAACAATAATCAAATTTATAACAGGAAAATGAAGCGTTTCACTTCCTTCTGTCAAAAATTCAGTCACTCTCAAGCACTGTTAATTCTTATGTATCATTTGGCATGGGTGATAGACAATGTTACAACAAAAAAAATTCAAAAAAACCACCACAAAACCCCAAATGCCAATAGACTATTGCAGGCATTAAATCTTGAATTGAAATGAGACACGCTAGGATTTATTGCAGATGTTAGATTTTGATTTGAAATGAGACATGCTATAATTTAATCTTGATGGTGTCAGCTTTTGCTTCTTGATCTGAGCTGGTTTATAGTTTCTGAAATGAAAAAAATATATGATTAGAGGATGTTGGTTTTGTGAAACTTTTTGTTTCATTTTGGGGCTTTTTTGTTTGGCTGGTGGTGGGTTTGTTTGTTTGTGAAACACTTGAAGGACTCAAGTACCACACAATCACAGCACCACATTTAAACTAGCCAAAGTCAATTGCAAATGGGAAATAGGTTTTAATATAACTAGAATAAGTTCTGTACTCAGGTTTATTTTTGTATAGAATTATAAAACTGAGGTTATATACATAGCTTTGTTTTATTTTTGTAAATAAGAGTGTATATTTGGTGTTCTGTGAACTCCTAGCTCTGTTTACATGCCAATTATAAGCTGTTATCTTGTGTTCTTGCACAAAATTTTCTTGTTTTGCTATCTCCATCTTGTTATCTCTGGAATTGTACTCCTCTGCTAGTTTTCCCAGCAGTGCCCATTTCACTGTGTAAGAGACAGTGAAAAGGGTCAGAAAATGAAGAGCAGTTGTGGAATATGACACAGATAATGTTTTTGTTTATTTATATTTTTTTAATCTTGAGAACGGGGAGGAACACCTCAAGATAAGGAGAGACAGCTTCCTATGACAGCAGCAAGGTTTGACTCTGCTGTCATTTCAAATCCCATTTCAAAGGTCATGTTTGTGTTTTAAATGAAATGTGAGGCTGAACTTTATGCTCTGCCAGATAACAGCAGTAGTGATGCAAGTGCTTCCTTTGGATTCTGCAGGTGAGGAGTAGCTGCAGCCTGGGCTTGTGGTGTGGTGGTGCCCAGTGTTTTGCAGGGCAGAAAGAAAATTATGTTCTCAGTGACCTGTGTGAACACCAAAGAACACAACAGGACCTGAAACTTGCTCCTTGTTGTCTGTTGGGTCTCTGTACTTCCAACATTTCTTGGAGTGTGCCTCTACTGAATGTTCCAGTATGGAGAAAATAAATGGGACAAATCTAATTAGGGGAAAATGTTCACTTTTTCTGTCTTCCACCACTTGCACTTCTCCTCCATCTGCCACCTGTACTCCTAATGACAGAGAAATGTGTTTTAAGCTTTAGTTATTGACATCAAAGTCTTTAAAAGGAGCCTGAAATATTTTCTTTTTCATGGTTATTAAATAAGTATCAATTCCCATGTTTACTGCAACACTCAAGGTTTTCTGCACTGTTCCTGGAAATGCAGCCATACCACAGAGAGTTTCTTTCTTAGGAGCAAGGGTCAGCCTGAGGAGAAGTTGGGGTGTCCCTGCCCTAAGCCAGCCTAACACCTGGCTGCAGCATTTTGGCTCTGCTACACCTGCTCCTGCACCCCTGCCTGCCCTTTGTGCTCTGCCTGGCCCTTGGCTAGCAGTTCACTGAACTAGGACAGCTCTCTGTCAGAAAGCAGGGGTAGTTTTGCTTTGGGTTCTGTTTCATTGCTGGTTAGTTGGTTGGTTTTTGATGAGTTGAGTCAGTGGGCTGAAACAATTCCAGTTCAGTTTGGATGAATGTTGGGGCTGTCTTGGTTTAAGTGGGGACATCAGCAGGCAGCTGCTGAGTTGTCCTTAGCTTTTAGGGAGCTGCTTTTTGTGACAAAGAGCAGCTAGGGCAGATTTATCACTTGATGTTTAAAACAGAGGGTGAGCCACCTCAAAGTGGACTTCTGAGGGGAGATGTGAGAACAAGTCACTTACTTACACTTACACTGTATTCTTAGCTCTCTGCTGTGCTCAGCCAGTAACTCTTGTAAACAAAACATTCTTATTCTGCCCACAGCTTTGGAAACATCAAAAAATAATTTAAAAAAAATTAAAAAGGTTAATAAGATACAAGCAAGAAAGCTTTTTGAGTAGTTCTAACTCTTATTCTCCTTGCTGGGAAGAAGAAAGAACTCTCATTTTTCAAACTTCTGGGGATAGATACAGGTATATGTAACTTTAAAGATGACAACATCCCTTGCTGAGTCTGACAGTTCTCCATGTGAAGCTGTTCACAAGTTTGCCATTTGCCTTTTAGTCAAAGCTTTCAAAGTTAAGAGCAGGCAGTATGAAAACGCAAGATCAGTGATAAAAGACACATTGTACAGCTGAACAATGTGTAGCATTTGTCTGACAGCAAAAACTGGTTTATCAGGTTTACAGCAGACAGGTACAGGGGAAACTCCTGAAACACTGCAAAATCTCTTGGAGTATTGGATGGATACTGTCCCAACAGGACCAGAGGCAGCAAAATAAGAGCTGCAAAGTCTAGGCTGTAACTGGTGTGAGTAGGGAGAACTCAAAGCCAGCCTGTTGGTTGATGTGAACACTCTTTTATGTGGAAAAAGAAAACCCCACAGAAAAGCACTGAAAATCCTGGCCAGCTGCTCTCAGCCATGGGAGTAAAAGACATCCAAGTGTGCTGGAGTGTTGGCCTGATCCCAAGCCTGTGTGCATGGGCAGCACAGATAAGGCACAGACAGGCCTCAGATAAATGCCTGATGAACTCCAATGTGTGAGCCTCTGTCCTGGTGCTGCTGGCAGCTCTGCCAGCGAGCTTGCAGCTGCAGAGCTCAGCTGCTGCTCACAATCCAGGGAAACTGCTTTTTTGCTGGAAAAACTGCAGAAGGGCAAAGCCTCCGTGCTGTATTGCAGCTCTTCCTCCAGGGACCTGACCCTGCTGAGGAGTGGGGTGAGATAATGATTAAAGGAGCCTGTGGGGAGGGCTCCCAGTGAGGAAGAGCAGTGCTGCTGTCCCAGGCTGACTGCTCACCCTGAACCCAGAGCAGCAGCCCACAGAATGCAGCAGTTCCCTGTGGGTGCTCCTGGCACAAAAGGGGGCACAGTTTTGAGGTGGCAGAAAGGATCTTTTTGTTGCACCTTGCAATTCTCTGGGCTGCCAAAAAAAACTTCTGTGATTTGCAGGGAGGTGATCTGAGGCACCCACTGATTTTGTTAACAATTGCCTTGGGCTCAGAGTGTGTTACAGAGAGGCTGCTCCAGAAACAGCACCTGCCTACTCCCAAGGTGAAATGGTATTTGCCTTTAAATTCTGGTAGAATTGAATTATGGCCAGTTAGGCATTGTACAAAACTTTCATATTTCTAAATATATATATACATATATACAGATGAATGGGTAGCATTGAGTAGTGAAATGAGAGCACAGAAATGATCTCAGTGTTAATGGCATGCCTGTGGTGTTTTCCTGCCCTCTTCTAGAACAAGATGCAGCTATAATTATTTCTGCTGTTTTCATTCAAAGCACTGATCAACAAATAGTTTTGGCCCTCAAGAACTGAGCCAGCTTTTAAGATTATTAAACCAGACTTCCAGTATCCTGCAGGCTCAGAACGTAAGTTGTGTAAAGGGATAATAAGAAACTTGAAAGACTGTTTTTGGAGACTAAACATTCACTCTTGTTCACTGGAACTAGACTCACAGAATGGTTTGGGTTGGAAGGAAGCTTTAAAGAGCACAGAATCATAGCATGGTTTGTGTTGGAAAGGGCCAAACAATCTCATCCTGCCATGGGCAGGGGCAGCTTGCACTAGATCAGGGTTCTCAGAGCTCCATTCAGCTTGGCCTTGAACACTTCCAGGCATGGGGCATCCACAACTTCCCTGGGCAGCTTGCTCCAGTGCCTCACTAATTCTCAATGTCCAACCCAAACCTACCCTCCTTTAAAACCATTACCCTGTGCCCTTTTATTACAGGCCCTGGTAAAAAGTCTCTCTCCATGTGTCTTACAAGCCTCCTTTGAGTATTGAAAGGCCACAATAAGATCTTTCTGATGAATGAATACTGAGAATCCAAGAGCAGAATCCTCTTTTTCAGCAGATCTCAGGACTGTGTGCATGCAGACAAAATCCGTGGAGATTCTTAGATGCTGACTGAAATGAGGACTCTTCTAGGGAATGGATGCAAAATCCCAGGGGTGGAATTGCTGGGAGGATTTTGACTGGAGCAGGTTGATTCTGAGACAGGAGCCAGCCTTGCCTCAACAGACTGTTAGTTGAGCTTTTAATTCTTTTATCCAATGGATCTTCTGCAAAGGATCCTGAACCACACCAAAGGTCAGGCTGAATCAAATCAAAGCAGTTGGAAAGACAGTAAATGAACCAGGGTTTTACATATTCTGGAGTGCAGTTTGTGGTTTGTGCATAGGAATTATCACACCCAGTGTGAAGTAGAAATAAAGTTTATTTGTTTTCAAACCCTCCAGAGGACCAAAGGAAATCCTTCAATTAGAGCAGGAAAGAAAAAGGAGCCACCAAAAAAATAAAAGATATAAGAGAGACAGAGAGAGAAAATTCCTTGGAAAAATACATATTGGGAAAGAGTACAACATAGATCCAAAGCAAGGGGAACTGACCTTAAAATGTTGTGACTACTCGGCAACTTATTTCCTGTTTATTTCTCTTTGCTTTATTTTGCAACATGCTCCAGACTTTGAGAATTTTCTGATATAAATGAAGAGGTATGTTTTTTTTATCAAATGACTTCCCACACAGCAGATGTTTCTACAAAAATAAGTATTCAGAAAATCCTTTTTGTTTCAACAAGGAAAGTATTTTTCAAACTACTGTAGAAACAAAACAAAGACATCTCATTTTTCCAACTGATGCACTTGCACAAAATTCCTGCACCACTCAGAGATGGTTTTATATTTATTAACTGAGTTGCATCACCTTTCAGAAAATGTTTTAAAATTAAATGTTAGAGGTTCTGGAGTAGAAAAGCTTTTGTCAGCAAAACAAACTTGTGTGTTTTAAAGAGTAATTTTGCACAGCAGGTTTTCCCTCAGAAGTGGCACGTGAGCTCTGCCTCTGCACCCTCTGGCCTGCGTGACCAAGACCCTGCTCTGCACCCCTGGGAGGGTAAGTGGGCAAGATGCTGCATGGCTTTTCCAGATCTCAGTAAGAAAACCCCAAGAACAAGTGGCATAATAAAACAGATGCTGTAATACAGTAGAATGAAAACAGGAATAAAGATAACCAGCAGGTCCTGAATCCCTTCAGGTGCTGGGAGTCTGGCTTGCAAATGACATGGGACAGCCTCATGGTGAGTTCTCCCTTTGTCAATGTAGTCCAAAGCCAGTGTATGGATTCAGAATGTACTGGAAAGTAGGAAAATACAAACACGCTGCCTAGATAAGCAAACCTTGACTTTTCTCAGGGTACTGGGCAAAAGAAATTAAGCATATTAAAAAAATAAAGCAAAATTATCACCAGCTGGGAGGATAGCAGGGAGAGTGACTTGAACAGAAACCACTGAGCTCCTGTTGAAACTTCAGGCCCTGGGTGACATTGTCACCTCCAGCTGCCCAGTCACAGATAGGTCACAGCCTCAGCTTCTGGACAGCAGCTATATTTAAAAATGGCACTCTGGCTTTGCACTGAGAACAGCTTTGCTGATAAGCTCAGGAAGCAGAGAAGCTTCGTGACTCATGGCCATCCTGACTTCATTATCTGCCTTTTAGTACACATTAATTAATAGCTGTAATATCAGACTTTGTTTACTCTGCATCTTATCTCAGAGTTTCATCCTCCTGCCCTTAACTGTTTTGTAATCCCTGTGTTCAGTGGGACTGTTTGCACAATGGAGGATTATCCATGGGAATAAATTATTATCAGGAAAGCATGTCCATCAGTCCTCTACATTCCACTCAGCTGTCCCCAGCTCAAGAAGTGATTTTTTTATTTGCTAAAGGCCTGATCCAACATCTGTATCCATCAATGATTTAGTGATTTCTCCACTGAATGCCTCTTTAAAGGGTTGGGAACATTGTAGGGACTGGTGTGAGGGAAAGGAAAGGAACCAGTCCCCTCCTCACAGGTCAGTAAAGCCACTATAAGTGTGTGACTCATCAAATTCAAAAGATTTGAGATCTTAACTCTATTTTTGAATCTTTGGCTGCTTTATATCTCAGTGTGCACAGCTACTTTATGACCAGTAAACTACTACACACTACTTTATGAGCAGTAAAAACCCTCTGTTCCTGTCATTGCCAGAATACAAAAGGCAAGAGGGAGTAATTGTCATTGTTTACATCAGACATTGCCTTTCAACTATTGTTAAGAGAACAAATTCTAGGATAAATCAGCATTTTTAGAATGAAAATAGGAATAAATCAGTAGTTTTTCCTTCTGAAGTAATCCTTCTGTAATCATTTTGTCTTCGTTATCTCACGCTGTGATTGCATCTTGTACAAACTGCAGATAAACTTTAGATAGATATAGATAAAATCTGGAAGACAGTATCTTAAAATTGGAAGACAGGTGAGGTGAAGAGTTCATGAGAGCTGAGGGTTTGGAAGGAGCCTCATTTGTCTTTAATCATACTCAGATTGCAAAGAATAGACATGGCTGATTTTTTTTCCAGACAAAATACTGCACTGTGCTTGGCACTTCTAACAACAGCAGCATCTTGGATGGAGATAGCAAAGGAACCATGGGGTTTGAAGACTGGCTTGAGAAAAGCTGCCAACAATTTGCCCTACAGAGGAGGAAGAAAGAATGTTGGCATTGGGGATTCAGTTACCAGTGGGAAAGGTTTTGCAGAGACAAAAATATGGGATTTGCTTGCAAGTTTGTGGCACTCAGTCTCAGAGGTGCTGCACAAAGGCATATCCCTATGGATACTGCTGGTGTAATGAGTATAACTGAGAAAATGGTGCTTGGTTTTAGGATTAGGTGTATTGTCAGCACAAAATGCACAGCTTCAAACACCAGGAGTTTTCTGGTGCAACACTGAAGGCAAGTTCTTTCAGTTGCAGGGAAACTGTGCTGGTGGCCAGCTAGGGAAGAACCTCTGTCCTCTTAATCCCTAGTTCAACCCATCTCCTTGCCACGGTCTCTCTGATTTTACTACCTTGGCAAGCATCTTGTTTGATCTCTTCAGTTCTTCCTAATGCATCCAAAACATGAAATTGCATTTTCATACTATAAATTCACCAGTCAGGATATAAATGACATTTTATTGGTGTTGGATTCTCTTTTAAAGTGCTAGTGAGCATCAGCACTTTTTTGCCAGTTGAGCGGCACAGACCTATCCCAAAACAGAAATCAGGTTCCTGCCTAAATATTGCAGCACAGAAGTTTCCAGCTCTGCACTGGAGGCAATGTGTGCTGGGTGTTACCTGGATGTGATAATACCTGCGAGTGATAGGCATCTGGGGCACACCTGTGCAGGACCAGCAAAGCCCCTCGAGAATCCCTGCCTGGCTTTCTGGAGGCTGCTCTGTGGATGGAAAGCTCCAGCTCATTGCCAGCATGAAGTCAAACTTTTCCAAGGTCCTTGTAAGGTGCTCAGGGAGCTGGTTTCCAACAAGAAGGCAGGAAGAAACAGCCTCTATTTTAAGGAGATTATCTTCAACAAAGATTTGTCAAGAGGAAGTACAGGGAAGGCTGAAGCCAAGGCACATGTTCCTGTGACCCAGTTACCTTCCAGAAACCCAGGCAGGACAGAAAGAACTCTGGCTTCTAGCTACAAGAGAGCTGCTGAGCATTAACACATAGTAACCTAATTAATTTATTCCCCCAGTGGATAATTACTAGCTTTTTCTTTTTCTTGCTGCGAAGTAGCAGCCAAATAATGGTGCTGATTTTAATTAACTAGCCAATGGCAGGCTGGCTGGGCTGAG
>VZUA01053435.1:10080-28012 GCA_013401035.1 Horornis vulcanius
CGTTGTGCCGTGCCGGGCCGGGCTGTGCCGGGCCGGACACACTGGAGCCCCGCAGCCATGGCAGAGCGCATCCAGCAGCGGCTGGAGGATCGCATCCCGGAGCTCGAGCAGCTGGAGCGGGTCGGGCTCTTCACACGCAAAGAGATACGGTGAGCGGGGCCCGGGGCCCGGGGCCCGGGCGGGCGGGTGGGTGAGCGCACGTGGTGCGGCCGGGAGCGCTCCGGGCGCTGATCTCCCGTTCCCGCAGGGCTGTCCTGAGGAAAGCTTCGGCTCTGGAGTACAAAATCCAGCGGAGAGCGCTGCGGAAGGAGGATTTCATTAATTACATCCAGGTAGGCTTCGCCGAGCGGCAGAGCGGGGCAGCTGTCGGTGCAGACCCAGCTGAGTTGGATCCGGGTAGTTCTGTAGTGACTCGCGTTGGAAACAGGTCAGAAAGCGGAGGCCCCTCCTCTGCTGGTCCCTGGTGTTCACCTGTGAGTCGTTGTTGCCACCAGAGTATGAAGCGTAAGCAGGAGTTGGTGATCGAGTTTGGGGCCAGGCTTCTCTCGTGTTGTGACCTTTTCCTGTAGTTTCTTGTCTCTCCATGGATGTAGAGCCCCCAGTTCCCTAATATGCTTTGCAAACTGTAGCTAAGGGGAATAAATTAATAAATTCGGTATTAGGAAAAGATTCTTGTAAGGGTGGTTGGGCACTGAACAGGCTCCACAGGGAATGGTAGTGGCCAGGTGCCTGACAGAATTCAAAAGGGTGTTTGGATAGCACGTTAAGGCACAGGGTGGGATTGTTGGGCTGCCCTGTGCAGGGACAGGAGTTTTAGAAATGTAGTGACCCAACCAAAAATTACTGCTTAGGTTTTCCTGACTGTAATGTTTACTGTCCACTTGATCATCTGTAACAAACTTGATATATTTTTTTTCTTGCCGTGCTGTTATGTGCCTCCACATTTGCTTTTAAATATTTTTTTCTTCTCATTCTAGTATGAAGTTAATCTGCTGGAACTGATCAAGAAAAGAAGAGCAGTAAGTTTGTCAGTTGTTAAGAGCGCAAAATATTTTATGCCATATTTTCTATTTCAATAAAATGAGTATTTTTTTCCTCCTAGCGCACTGGTTATTCGTTTAAGAAGGATGAAATTGAGCACTCCATTCTGCATAGAGTCCACAGTGTGTTCAACCGAGCTACAGGGAAATGGAAGGTAAGTTTATTTGTACTGAGATTTGGAATTTTTTTTTTTCTGCATGCCCGGTCATTGTACCAAGAGTGTGTTACTTGCTTGTTAGTGTACAAGCTATTTTATACATTATGAGGTTGACTCTCTTCTTCTTTTGATTTCCAACAGGATGATGTCCAGCTCTGGCTTTCCCATGTTGCATTTTGCAAGCAGTGGGTGAGTTTTCAAATCCTGATCTTACCGAGGTTGAGACTGGTGCTTATTCACAGGTCTGAAACTTGATTTAAAGACAGAGTTACAAACTTTACTGCTACATGCTGTAATACTGAAATAATTTTGATAGTATTGTTGGAGCTGCTTGGGATTTTCACTGATGTATGTAAGTGTAGAGTTTGACTGACAATGAATTAGTATGAAATTTGATGCTTGCAGGGGCAAAAGTGAGGCTGACTACATTAAATCTGGAGTACTGGCTGGTTTGTGAGAACCATAATATTGGTTATACCTTCTCTGGAGTGAGTGGTTCACTTGTCTGTAAATTGTGATTTTGTTCCAAATACTTATTGTAGTGGCTGTGCTGAAAAGCCCAATTCTGTCAGTTTTGTACTTGATAAACTTACCTTTTCAAGGCTTCACATTACTCCCAGCATTCAAGTGTTGTCATTTCTGTACTGAAGGAGATGACTTTGCGTGGTGGTGAAGGTGGCCAAAAGAAAATACAGTCTCTGTTTCAGAAGAGGGCAGTGAAACCATGGGTTTGGGACTTGGGCAACATTTGTGTTGGCTGTGTAGTTCAGAAAATTTGAGTTAGCCATGCTTCTCTAATGGGGTGACATATGCTGGTTACTACTGAGTAAATACGAGAAACTTTCTACTGTAGATAAAGTAACAGAGAAGCATCTTTTTCAGAGCAATTGTACTATAGCTTGTAACCTTTCCTACTGAAGCTTTGATGCTGGGGGTTCAATTCAATACCAGAGTGGGTGAAACAAAACTGCTTCTTTTACAGAATGCAAAACATCAACTCAGCAAGGTGTTTTCTACCATGTTGGCCATTCATTCCAATAAACCAGGTAAATAACACATTGGTGAGTGCTGCATAAATGCCTCAGTGTAGGTTGAATGGTGTTAGTTTAAATTTTGTAGATCTCAGTTCAGGCTGTTTGGCTGAAGTTCCTATTCTCTATTCTTTGCCTTGCTGCTGCTTCAGAGAGAAGGGCTCTGACAGAGGTTGTGCTAAGCAGTCATAAAGGGATGGGAAGCAAGTCAGAATGACCAATTCCCAGGTGGACTGGGGACACAGTGGATGTAGAAGCGAGAGGTGTCAAGTGCTCATGACTGCTTTTTGGCTTTTGAAGACATCATTAGATCTGTAGCTAAACCAGATTAAACTTCCTGGATTTGCCTGTCTGCTTTACAGTTTTACGTGGGAGATAATCAGTTTTACTCTGGTGCTGAGCTCATGTTGTGAGGTTAAATAAAGTTATTTGTGTCACCTGTTGCAGCACTGTGGATTATGGCAGCAAAGTGGGAAATGGAGACTCGACTGTCATCAGAAAGTGCCAGGCACTTGTTCCTTCGTGCCTTGCGCTTCCATCCAGAGTGCCCCAAACTCTATCAAGAAGTGAGTTCCCGTTTTTCTTCTATGACCACTTACTTGGTCAATCAGAGCAAATCAGTTCAGCATGTTTCCCAGATCTGTCTGAAATAACTGGAAAAACTTGTTTTTCTATCAGCAGGAAAATGTCAAAAATATTTAAAAAACAATCCCAGAATTCCTTTCTAAGGTACTGTTAAGCTCTGCTAGGACATAGTTGTTAGGCTCAGTCTGGCATCCTCAATCTTGGTTGAGGATTGTTAGTTTTCTTTTAGGGGCAAGTTAAGGTTTAAAGAATGACTAAAAAAATTATCATTGCTACCTGTTGGAAATTTCTGGGCAAATACACAGGGCAGATAGTGGTAGGTGCACAAACATTCAAAAACCAAGGCTCTAGGACATGTGTGGGATATGGCAAAGTCCTGATTTGTATCTCCTCAGAGCTTGTTTTACCCTGTTTGTTGACTTAATTTTTTATGTTTTAGCCCCACAGTAATTTCATTTTATTGTCACTCTTGCAGTATTTCCGAATGGAGCTTATGCATGCTGAGAAACAGAGGAAGGAGAAGAAGGAATTTGAACAAGCAAAGATGGACCTGGTAGGACAGCTAAACTTACTTAAGAGATGTTTTCTGCTTGTGTATTACGTGTTGAAATTCACAGTTTTGGATTAATAGTTCATTTAACAATGGCTTAGAGAAAGTTTTTGTTCATGTCCTGCACCTGTGTGGAGTTTTTCAAGTATTTGCTCATGCTCAGCTCTAATACTTCATACATTTGTTTTTTCTTCGCATTTGTAGAATCTTTCGTTACATTCCTCAGTCTGAAAATAACAAGTAATTTCTGGAAAGTAACAGTCAAACATCCTACCTCATTTCTTTATAGTTGATTTGTGCAAATTACATAAAAATAGACTTGCATGAAGAAAAAACATTAATATCTTCTGATTTTTCTTTCCCTGTTTGTAGAAATGTTAGCTTAGAAAGGGCAATAATTTCTTCAATGATATGTTTGATATTTCAGGGGGAATTCAATTACTCTGAAGAAATTCTCAATGGGGAAATGGCTCGCATAGTTTACAGGGAAGCTTCTCAGAAAATTAAAGGTGAATGAAAATTTTTTGTATTTATTCATTAAGAAAATTGTAACCTTTAACCCAGTTCTGCAGTAGGCAATGCTGATAGACTTAGCTTCAATGCACACACTGAGATGCTTTTTTCAAATACACCATTTTTTTCAGCAGAACTTGTTTAATGCCTGAGTATAAATTAATGGTGCTGGTAGTTTTGATTGCATGTCTTTCCTGCAGGCTGACATCTCTTCCAGCACAGCAGGTTTCAGGCTGAAGAGGGCAAGTGCTGGGTTACAGCCTCAAAACTGATTGTTTAAAAAAGAAAACTGAAGGACAGCTCAGTCAGATATCTTTTTTACTTTGCTGAACATTAGATCACAACTAATCAGCTGTCACTAGTGAAAGAAAAGTAAAAATTCAGACTAAAAATAAACCAGGATAAATTACTTTAAATTAAGCAGGCTTGGTAAAAATCAGCCATTTTATTGAGAGAACTGGGTAAAATAACTGCACACTAGTTGCAGATATCTGAGAACTCATGACAGATGGGAATATTTTGGAAGACTGGGCAAAATACAGTAATGAACATTGAAAATTAGTGGGGAAAAAGGACATTAGAGGAAATACCATAAAAAGTTGTCTTAATTTAATTTTATGGAGAAATACTGGAAAAAAATAGGCATACAAATGATTTGTAAGCACCTAAAAATAGTAAGGTGAGTAATGGCTGGTGTGGGTTCACAATGATCTGATTGTGTCAAGTCATGCCACCTGGTATTTTCAAAGGTAAGTTGTGGAGGTACAAGACACAATTCATGTACATCTATTATGTGCAGCTTTGGAGAGATGTGTCCCGAGTGTGGAGCATTTTGTGTTTTCTTGCCAGAGTCAAGTGAGGGAGTAGAGGAGGTGCTGATTAAATTTGCATGTTGAACAAAGCTACAGAAATGCAAAATGCAATTGATGTAATATGTTCAGGAATTCTTCAGCAAATACTTCACTTGATAGTTTTATCTTCTCTTGAAATATAGGTGTTGAGTTCCAGCTGGCTGTGCTCTCTATTGCAAAGCTCTTTGATTTTACCCAAGATTTGCAAAAAGAAATCGTTGAAAGGTGAGTTGTGGCTTTGTGTTGTATTTTTATTTGATTTTGGTTTGGTTATTAGGAAACATATTCTTAAAAGTTCTCTAAGTGATAGTGGATTGACTTGACTTTCGGAACTAAAGGCTTTTCCTCTAGGGAAATAGTGTTAAGGCTTATGCGAAGTCCTTTAAGAAAAACAACAGCATGAGGGTACTTGTATCTAACTTCAGAAAAGGGCTTTAAAAAGCCCTTAGGTAAAAAACAGTTCTTACTGAATAATTACTGCACTTAGTTTCTGTAAATTCATTGCAGGAACTGTGAATTTTCCTAGTGTACTTTGGCAGGGCTTTTGTGTTTTTTGTTTCTCCACTTGTTCCTCTTAAAAGAAAGATCTCTCTTGACAGCTCCCTGTCTGTTTCATGTTATTTCTGGAGAATATCCATATTAAATAATATTCTAAAAAAGTAAAATTTTGTCTTTCTTTTGTGGAAAGGAAAATATTTCTTTTCTGACATTTGGTTACTTAGCAGTTAACTACATTTCTATAGCAATGTAACAACCCTCTTAAACATACATGCAAGTGAAGAATGGTGCCTGTGGGCGGTACCAAGCATGTTGTGTTTAGTTTGCAGGCCAGATATGCTGATGATCCCCTGACATGGGACTACATGGCCCGCCGGGAGCTGGAGCTGGGGTCCCTGCAGCCCCCAGAACACACCACAAAACAGAAGAAAGTCTCAGAAATGGCCCAGAGAGAGGAACGGTGCTGTGCAGTCTTTGACGAAGCTGTGAGAGCAGTCCCAACAGGTCAAATGTTCCGCCTGTTTTTAACGTTTGTTTTTGGTACTTGAGCAGCCTGTAAAAGCCTTGAAGAAGGTGATGGCAGGTTCTGCCATGCCTAGGAGGAGGCAAGCAGTTCTTAGATGTTATCTCTTGGGATCTATTTTATGTGCTATTTGGGTTACTTTCCAATGTATTTATGCTCTTGGAGGAGCTGCTTAACTGAAAATGTGAGTCTGTTGCTGGTCAGCTATGAGTAAGCAACGGTTTTGACTTCCAGGGGAGTGGATATCCAGCTTCAACCTCTGGTATTGTTTTTACTTGTAACGGAGGTTGTCAAGGGACTGTTTGTGCAGTGGTCTCAAACTCACTGCTGTACAGCCTTTAAAGCCATAGAATAGTTTGGGTTGGAAGGGATCTTTAAGTGTCAACTGAACTAAGAGCTTGAGGCTCTTTACAAAGAGTTACTGCCTGCAGCTTGGACTGGGGAGCTATTTTAAAGTGTAATGTTATAAATCTAGGGCTACTCTTGTAATACAACATTTTAAAACAAAGTTGGCATTAACACTTTGTATAATTTATATATTTGTATTTCTAAAAGACAAATATTTACTTATTCTTGTGATTCTGTAAAGTGTGATATTATGCCTTTGCTTCTGCAGAGGACATGTGGAAATGCTACATCACTTTTTGCTTAGAGAGGTACAACAGAAAAACCAACAGTGAAGAATTAAAGCAAAAGGTAAAAGTTTATTAGGAAATAATACTAAAAAATCATCCCTATTTTTATTGACTTCTGTAATACCTCTGACAAGAAGCAAATATATTTTTACATTTCATCAAAAATACTTACCTGTGGCCATCATTAAAAATAACTTAATCTCCATCTGGGAGCATCACTTTTACTGCCAGGCTCAGCTCTCAGGTGGCCTGCCTGGATATGATTAACCTGGGCATAAACCAGCCTTGTCAGTAAAGTATTGTGAACTGTTTGGATGAAAACTAAGTCTGCAGACTGTTAATCATGGAATCATGGAATGGTTAGGGTTGAAGGGGATCTTAAAAATTAACTGACACGTCCTTCAAACCTGTGCTTGTTCAAAGAAAAGGATGAATTAAAATGACTCTTGCAAATAAGTCTGAGCAAAGTTTGGTGCTGGCACATGGGTAATTTAATTATGCATCTCTGCTTAGGTGCGACTCAGTGAATTAATTAATTATCCTGTGCAACTTGGTTCCCTGATATTACACTGTAAGAACAATGCAAGGTTGTTCTTTGCTCCTTAAGGAAGAGAAGTAAATGCTCAGATTTCCACTTTATCTTGGAATGTTTGCAGGTACCTAGAGCATTAAACACATAATGTGTCATTATATTCACTGACATGATACACAATCCAGTGGCTTCTTGGAATGCTGGAATCTGGTATATATAGGAATAACGCATGTTTTCTTTTTTTCCTTCTCTGTTGGTTCTAGAGGCTGGAGAGGACACTGAGTGTGTTCAGCAAAGCCCATGAGTCTGGTTTGCTCTCAGAAGCTCTCTACAAGCAGTGGGTAAGACCTGACAGAAGAAACAGATGCTGAGGCTTTCCTGCATTATTTGTTTGCCATTTTGAGTAGACACAAAGATGAACAATATTGGTTCAAAGCCCTGCTTTTTAACAAAGCCATATCTCGTGGGTTTTAGCTTCAGCTCTTACTGGACTCCAACCTCTCTGAGAAGGCTATGGAGGTGGCAGAAGCTGCAACCAGGCACTTCACCCAGTCCGTGGAAACGTGGCAGATGAGGCTGAGGGTGCTGATCCAGCTGAAGAGGGATGATGTGACCCAGTGTTTTGAAGAAGCCATTAAACATGTGAAATCTAAGGTCTGTGCTGGTTTAATGGACTTATATGTATTAGTCTTGGGCCAGAAATCTCTGGTGATTGGTTGATTTTTTTGGTTGGTTGGTTTTGTGGGTTTCTTTTCTTTGTTTTTGTCGGTTTGGTTTTTTTTTTTTTTTTTTCTTGTTTTTTTGGTTGTTGTTTTTATTTTGTTTACAAGACATTGAAAGTCCCTACCATCTTTACGGTCAGAAACAAGAACTGGATGTTTCACATGCAAATTGCATTCCCGAGTATTAGGGAATTGTCAATTCACTTAAAATTCACATTTTTAAAGTTTGAATGCTAACAGATGACATTTTACATATTCTCCTAGCAGCAAGCTGGTATTTGTGTCTTAATGGAAAAATGTGTTTCCCTTTCTTCACTGTGTGATACACCAAATGCCTGTGTGGTATTTCAAGCCTTGAATTAGCTGTGTGCTCTCCTGCTCTGTTCCATTTCAAACCTTGGGCACAGTGAATGAGGAAACAGGAGGGTTTCTTTCTGTTTTGTTCTTGGAAGTCACCTCTGTGTACTGCAGTGCTCAGTGATGCAGAACTTGGTTCTCATCCCTGGCAACACAGCTGTCCAGCTAAGGATGATCTATCTGTAAGTGAGGAAGGAAATGAGAAGCAATTTCAGTGTACAGTTCAAAGTTGTCTTTCCAAGAGCTGTGTCCAAAGGGTATTTTTTATGGCAGGTAATACAGAACCTGATGGCTGTGTTGCTGTCTGTTTCTGTAAATCAGAGTCACTGTATTTCAGCCATTTGATGTGTTTGCTGACCTTGTAGGGCACTTTGCCATTGTGGACCCTCTGGTTGGAATGGAGCGAGGGCACAAACAGCAAGGAAGACACAGAAGTTCTCTACCAGGTACTTGGCTAATTGAAATCTTTTTTTATGTCTGTGTCAGTAAAATGGAGCAATGTGTGTGGATGGACATGCAACAAATGCTTTATACTGAAGTTCCTTCATGGATGTGTTGGTATCAAAGAATTTAAAGCAAAACTGTGCATTAAGAAACAGTTGGACATAGACTTACAGGCACAAATATCATTCCCATGTTCTAAGGCATATGGATGTTTGTAAGCACAAGCGATGATAGACTCCTACTTTGTGATCTAGAGTATTTGCTGTTTTCAGATACTTATCTGAGCATGGAAAAGAGAATTTTCCAGTCTGTGTGAAAACACCAGTCTTGTTACAGAAAAGTCAAGATCAGAATGAGGACTTTAATCTCACTATGGATTTCCTCCATAGCATAGGGCAAAACATTTTCTCTTTTCCTGGCATGTTGGCTTGTGTTTTTTTTCCTCCCATTTACAACATAAAACATGTATTTCAGGTGGAAGCTTGATTTCAGCTGTTTGTAGAGAATTGTGAAACCCTCTGCATGAAGGGGTTTATGGAAATGCCAGTTCCAGCTGTATGGAATGCTGGAGGAGAAATGTATTTTAGACTTAGGAGATTTCTTTTGTGTCAGATGCCTGACTAGGGAGAAGCATTAATTGGGCCATTTAATTGTAGATTATGTGATATGTTTATTTTTTGTTTATTTTGTTGTTTGTTTTTTCCTTTTGAACTTACAGAGATCCTTACATGCCACAACACCTGCTGAATCTGTGACTATGAAAGAAATGTATCTTGACTGGACTTACAGAAATCGTGGTTATAAGAAAGTTAAGAGACTCTTTACCAGGTAAAAAAGCCAAGAACCTTCAAATCTGATTATTCTAGGGTATATGTTAAAATTCCCTAAGTCTAAAGCCACTTATTTTATTTCAGCCTGTGTGAAAATTGTCCGTTTTCACTTGACTTCTTCAGGAAGATGATCCAAATAGAAAAGGAGCAAGTAAGTTGTTGACTACCCAATGAATGCTTTGTATTTGTAAAACACAGTTCTAACTTGGGATCTAAATAGGAAGCAGAGTAGTGATGTTAGTCATATCAGTTTGTGTTTGTCCTCTGCAGTTGATTCACAGGATGTGATAAAAACCAAAGTTCCATGGTAGCTAATCTTCAGCAGTGTGTGCATGTAATTGCCATGACTCTCTTCCTTTATCAGAATCTAATCATGCTGCAGATTCACTTCTGTACAAAATAAATGGCCTTTTAATATCTTCCTATTTTAGGAATCCTGCAAAATGCTTTATCTGAGAGAATACTATGAACGTGCCTTGAGGGAGTTTGGTTCAACAAATACTGGTAAGGAGGATTCTGTGTTTTATTATTTATTCATTCATTCACTGCTGCCTCTTTTATTTCCATCCATTTCATAAGGTACCTGTTTGTTCTGCTCTTGTGCTTGCTGTCATTGCAGAGTGTAACTTAATTCTTCAGTGCCATTGACTGTAGGACACTGCAGGGACCCTCCACTGTCAGCCCAGGGTCATTGGCACTGGGATGGCTTCAGCACAATTAGGTTCAGACACTGGCTGGCATAAGAGATTTGTATCACTTTTAATTTGGATTTATGAACAGTATGGAGCTATATAATCATAATCAAGATTTCTGCAATATTCCTTCTAGGAAAGCACACAGCTCAATTATTGTTGCATTGTTTATGAAGACATCACTGTTACAGCTGGGAATAGAGCCCAGGGTTTTGCTCCTCAAGGTGCTGGAGATTTTAGTTTCACATAGTAAACCCTATTGCATTAATATCAAAGACACTTAGAAAAACAGAGTTTCTAGTTAGGCTTGCTATGTTTGTTAAGTAATATCTAGTCAAAATCTAATCAGAACTTTCGTTTTTCTTTTAAAGACCTCTGGCTGGATTATATCAAGGAAGAGCTAAGTCATCCCCAAGGCAAACCAGAAAACTGTGGGAGCATTCACTGGCGAGCTATGAAGATGTTGCAGGGAGACCTGGTGGAAGATTTTGTTTCTAAATACACTTTATTGCAAACTGGACATTTATGAAAAACTATACATAATTATAACATGACTGTGCATTTTTCAGCTTCTTTGTATAAAGGTAAATATGTGCCTGGATTTTATTAAAGTTTACCTTCTTGACATTTTATGTGACAAAAGAGAATCATCTCTGTTGCAGTAATTTCTAGAGTTGATTCTGCCAGGGACAGGTTCAAGTCAGAGGAGGCAAACCTCTGAAGGTGTTTTCATCGAGACTTCTGAGAGCAAACTCTTGATCCTGCTTAAACACTCAGATAGTTCTAGTGCATCAGTTTTTACACTCTGGAAAGCTAATATTAGAGCACCTAAATGCAAAACACCCAGACCAAAACCTGTGGGAAACTATACCTGTGGGTGATGTTTTTATCGTATTAAGCTGAATCATGAAAAGTGCAATACTTTTCATTAGCTAATCAGAAATCAGTAAAAATACAGCATTTATTGCTTCCAGCCTTGAAATAATCTGTAATCCTCATGACAAAAAGAGAAACAGCCTCTGCAGCTACCTTGGATTGGTATTTGCATCCTGAGAGTGATGAAGGGTAGAGGGGAGCTGAGATCTGTCAGGAATGTCCTTGAGGTGGAAGTGGAAAGCTCTGATCTACACTTCAACTTTCTGTCCACCGTGCCTAAAAAATGGGTAATGTTTTTTGAAAGAGTACTGTCCTTGGCTGTTTACAGAGCCACAAACCTGAGAAATCAACATAAATGGTATCCTTGGACCAACAGAGAAATGCAGAGAAAGTACAAGAACATGCATCAAGTGTTCCTTTGTGCAATTTCCCGATGACTGAAGGGTGATGTAATGACAAATACAGGGAAATATTTCTTGATTTTGCACTCAAGTAGAAATTGCAGCTCCTCTCAAGCAACGAATTCCAGTAACTTAACTAGCTAGGAATAAAGTTTGGAGCAGCAGTCTGGTAAGATTCCTCCTGTGACCAGATCTGAAGTACATCCTGCTTTTGTGTTTCCCAAGCTTTTAGCTAGGCCATCTCCTATATCCCCACTAGTTCTCTGCCACCTCATTCTCTGACATTGAGATTTCCTTACTGATAATCACTTACACCCTCCCAACCCCTTACTCCCTCTCCTGAACCACTTCGTGCTTCATCAGTTGCACAACTAAGTTTTTAAGTGCAAAGTTTGGAGTTTTAAAAGTCCAACAAAGCTCCATTATTTTGGAAAGTGGGCCCTTTTTTGTCATCTCTTCTGGTTTCTTGCAGAACTTTGTTATTCTCCCCAGGGATACACATTCCCTGCAGGCACATGTGCTTGACACAGCTGTTCAGCCGAGGTGCTTCCTTCCTGTCTCTCCATGTTAGCATGCTGCTACCACGAGGCCGGAAGGATATTGTTATCTTTTGGCCAGGGGAAAACACCCAGCCATGAGAGGTATTGATACTTTATTTTCAACTGCAGGAGTGAAAAGGTGCTTTCTCAGCGTTCTTACGCCAGTGTTTGTCCAGGGCGCAGTCTCGATTGGGTGGTGGTGGGTCATGGTTGCACTGGGTGATGTTGGAGGTCTTTCCAGCCCAATTGTGTCTGTGATTACGAAGCTCTGCATGCCGGGCTCTCTGGGCGGTCGCAGCATTGCAGGCACCGAGGCTGGAGAGGGAGCAGCCCCACCGTCCCTGCCAGCCTCTCGTCCCGGTGCCACACCCAGTCCCTGGGGCATAGCCGCAGGCCCTCCCGGCTGACGCCGCCCAGGGGCGCCGAGGGCCGGGCGGGGCCGGGCAGTCCATGGTGCCCTCAAGGCGGGCCGCGGTTCGGGCTCCCAAGGTTTGGGGGTCCCGAGGAGCGTGGGGCGGACAGCGGAGGTGGCTGGGCCGCTGTGAGGGCTCGCCCGGTGTCCGCGCCCTGCCCTTGGCACCGGCCACGGCCCCTGCGGGCCCCGGCTTTCCGCACTCACCGCTGGTTCCTCCTTCCACTGGACGCGTGAGGAGAACTCGCCATCCCCTTGTCTGTGCGCCCCTCAAGAGAAACGAAGGGTTTCCTTCTGCTCTCCATCCATCTTGGTCCAGCCCCTCAGGGCTGTTGGAGGGTCCTCCTCGGCGTGTGGGCTCCCACAGAGAGGTTGATTCAGTGTTAGTACTTTTTCCACTCCTTGTTCGTTACTTCTGATGCTTTCACAGTGTGCTGCCGTTCCCCAAAGGGGCACTTTTTTCGGTCGGGGTTGTGGGGGTGAGTGTGGAAATGGGCTGTTCTGTGTTGGCTAATGCTAGGGGTGACCTATGGCAGCAGCAGAATTAGCTATACCTCTGCAGATTTGCCTTCTGAAGTGAAAGCCCGTTTGTTTTTAAACCTCTGATTCATCAAGGGAACAAATGGAGATGCTAGGGAAGACTGAAATGTAGCAGTTTTGCGAGCAATCGGAGGTGCTACTGCATTCTTTAAAACTGTCTTGTAGGTGATGGCTGCTGCCTCTGAGGCTGCTGCCTCTGAGGGGAAACAGCTTCCTAATAAGACAGAAACTACGATCTGGAAGCCCAGAAAAGGTAGGACAAAATGAAGCAGGTCACAAATATTGAAACTTGTGCACTACTTGAGAAATATACTTAAAACCTTTTGGTGATGCATGGGAAATACCTCTTTACTTACTGCACTAAATTATTTCTGTGTAGATGCTTGTGTATGCCTAGGTACATGAGTAATTAATCAATATGACTGGGTTTTCTTAGAACCAGAACTATGTGTTTTGTTTTTTAAATACCTACAGGTGATTGTGGTGAAACAAGACTGCTGGGTCCTTTGCCCTAGTTTACAGTTATTTTCGACAAGAGCCTGTGGAAAATCCTGATTTGTGCTGGTGCTGTGGTGCAAGGCTATGTCCACTCTTCCCAAGCATCTGAAATGTGAAGCAGCTCTGTAGTGATATTACATATATAGGAAACTTCATGCATTACAATAAGATTAGTAGTCATAAAGTGCATTTGTGTACCTCTCTGAATTATTGTGTACTGAGCACTTAATTGTTCTTGTTTAATTTCTGAGTGTATCTTTTGGTGCTCTCTACTGGTTTTAGAATGTTTGCTGCAGAATATTCCAAATGTTCCTGGTGGCAAGTCTGAAGAAAGTGAATCTGCTTCTACCTCTCCCACTGAAGGTGATGTCAGTGGCTCTACTGATGAGGGCTGGTACAATATATATGCTGACCTGGATGTGTGGGATAGTGAAGTTTCCAATATACTTGAGTCCTCAGGGCAGCAAGATGCATCTGAGCATGAGGTGGAGGACTGGGATAAAGAGTTGGAGGAGTCTACATATGGTCCTTATGGTGAGTACACATTTACTTGTGCTTCATTTGAGTTTTGGATAGTTGGAGGTAGGTGCTTTGCAGGAGAATGTGTTCAAGTAACTCCATGTTTTACTTTGGGAAATATTTTCTTGTTGTGTTGACCTCCTGGATATGTAATGCACAATTTTGTTGTCAAATACAGTATTTAAAGGTGATGTTGTGGAGTTGCCATGAAACTCTTGCTTGAGCAATTGAATTCTTTGGGTGTGGTATGGTAGGGAGGAGAATTCCATGTTTGTGTTGAGCTACTCTGGTGAAGCAAGTTTTCAGTGGTGTGTCTTTGTTATTCTGAAGCAAAAGAGAAAGGTACATGGCATGCAAGAATTAACTTTTTTGTGTAAAAATTCTTCAAGAAAATTCAGGACTGTTCATTATAATGTCTCTCTAGGGCATGGAGTTGCTTGGAACAGTGCTTAGTCTCTCAGTATGGTTTGTTGCTTTTACTGTAGTTTTTTTGAGTGGGATTTTTTGGTGTTTGTTTGTTTGACTTTGGTTTTGTTGAAGCCTGATCCTCCTAAGTGATTGTGCACATGATCAGTCCTATGGACAAAAGTGGCAATGAATAGAAGGAGTTTCACTCACACCTTTAGAGTTGAATTATTCCTCCAGTTTGCAACTTGTTTTTGTGATGATTCAGGAGTCTCAACCTTCCATTGGCCAGGCTGGTTCTTAGCACAGAACGGGTGGATGGTGTTTAGCCCGTAGTGACTGATAACCTGCTGGGTCATGGTTGATGCAGAATAGTACAATTTCCTTTTTCTTCTCATTAATGTGTATCTTTTTGTAATTAATATAATTTTCTTTGCTTAGGAAATATGAATTCTCTGTTTATTTTAATCCCATAATTAAAATAAAATTTTGTATTTAAATTCCGTTGTTGATAATGGAAGAAAGTGAGAAAGGTTTTGCAGCATTTCTGTAAAACCATTCTGATTTTAAAATGGAAATACAGTATTGGTTTTTCACACTGGTAATCTGAGAAAAAGACTGTTCCCTTTTGGAGGTTTTCCCTCTCTTCCATTCTCAGCTTTCATTTCAATCTCTTATATGTTCAAATTTATGGAATGTTCTGAATTTTGTACTGGAACTGTTCCTCTTTTCCTGCTTTATTTAACTTGCTCATCCCACCTGTCGCTCTTTAAATCCTCACAAACTAAGGCAGCTGTGATTATTGGATTCAGGTCCTGAAGGATACTGAGTACAAGCCATCTGAGTTGTTAACTGCTACAAATACAAAAATGTGCTTGATTGGTCATTTTATGGCTTTTAAAGTGTCTTAAGCTCTTGCTGTGATGGCTTGTTTGGCAGTGCTGCTGGAAGGCTGACACGTGGGATATTGTTTTGGGTCCTCTGCTCCTTCATGCTCTGGGCTTTTTTTTTGCTCAGTGTCTACTGGCTAGAAATCTTTATGTTTCTGTTAAAACACTTCATCCTATTTTTGTGCAAGATTGGTTAAATACAGGCCCATTAGGCTTAATTCTAGCCAAGTGGAAATGTTCAGAGCCAGCTTTTACAGGACCCCACTCTCCCGGTCTGTCCAGTGACCTAGTTCTTAAAGGGTTTGGAGGGCTCCACACTGGGATGGTGTTATGAAAACTGCAGGGAGGTGGAGGCAAATGTAAGTAATAGTTTCATGAGTCTTTTATTCCCAGGGAAAATGTGAAAAAACTGCATATCTTGTAAGAGCTGGTGCCAGACATTCTGAGTCCCAGGTGTATCATTGAGCTTTCTAGAAAACTGTGTTGTCTGTGTGACATGAACCCTCCTTAAAATGAAGGCATTGCCAAATTCAGTTTTCTGTTTGCGTTTTTTTAAGGTCTAATTCATGAGTTCTGGCAGATCAAATTGGAATAATGAACCGGAAGATGCCGTAGACCTCCATAATAACCTGCTACACTGTTCCACTACTTTTCTGAGTATCTCCCATGGTTTAAGCCTTTTATTTTATCTTCTTTAGATGCTGATGATCTCTCCTGTGGAAGCTTTGAGGAAAATAATCTTTTCAGCTCATATGTATGGAAAGAGGATTGGTTTTACAACCCAGGCTGTGGCCACGCACCTTGCTTTGTTTTTCCACCACGAGTTAGAACAGTTGAGAAGGGGCAGTTTGATGATGCTGATGAATAAGGTTGAGCCTGGTCAGAAATAAGTTTGGCTTCTGTGTTGGATTATGTTCTTCAGCGACTGAACTGTGTCAAGTCCCTTGGCTTTTTTTGCAGAGTTGGGCCTGAGGCCAGAAATGTGACACCATCTCCAGAGTTTTGCTTAGACTGTTTCTCAGCTGTTCATAAACTGCCCACACTTGCCCTGGAGACAAGAGTGTAGGTGCTGGGTGCAAGGAGTCAGTGCATTTCTGGAGGTTTTGTTTGTATTATATAGATCTATGTTGCTAATTAATTGCTTGAGGAGAAGTATTTGATTTCTAAATTCAGCTTGTTTGCCAGGCTTCTGTCATTTTTGACATGCTGATCCCTGTGTTTTTGTGTAACTTTCAGTTTTATTTCCCTTTCATTTGATGCTGTCAGATTGGTTTGGATAGCTTTAAAAACTCTCCCTCTTTCAAGCTTGTCTGTTGTATTTCCCTATGGTTCCCTATGTCCATTTGTGATTCTTATACTGGTGTTTAACAAAATCAGCTGTGGCGAGTACAGAACAAGTTGTTTTGTGTTTATTTTTATGTATTTCAGCGTAAAGGAATTACAAATACATGATGCACGTTTTGCAAATACACGTGTTGATATTTAGGGGACTGCTCCATCCAGTAGCAATGCTGCCTCCCAATAAAGATTTCTCCACATCAAACTTTCTTTTGTATGGGCATATTACCCTAGAGTCTCACAGTTGTCTTTATTACATTCTCATGCAACATCAGATGTGCAATGACAAAACATCTCTGCTTATATATATTGTAGTATATAATCTCAGTGTCCCGCAGACAGTAGTGAATTAAGGTTCCTGATGCTGTTCTCCTGTTGGTGTTGTGGCAAATGAGGAGATGGGAACACAAAATACCTCCACAGAGTCCCTAAGAGAAGAGGTGGAGCTGGAACCATATTGTCACAGTTGGACATGAAATAAAGATGCTTGACTCCAGTCAGGTGACAGAAGAGAATCAGAAGGCTTTATTTACACTTCATTCGGCCTTTTTATAACATGCTGTGCTAAAAAGGCACATTATTGGTCCATAGGATTGACACCTCCCTCCATTGGTTAAGTAACAGAAATAANGGGCCCACACCATATCCTCACCCTTGCTCTGGAGTTAAAGTGTTCTCAAATTAAGTATGTAAGGGGATTGAGTGGCTGGTCACCTGAGTAACAATAACCTTCAATGTGCTCATGTTTCTTTAATCCCTTTTATCTCAAATACATTTTCATGGCTTTGTGTTTAAACACTGACTGAACTGGAGCACAGCACAATGGGTTTTTTTTTTTGGTTTCTTTTTTCTTTTTAAATCATCCAGTGTATGAGACCAAAATAATTAATGCACTAGTTTAGAAGGAAGATGTGAACAACACAGTGATACTTCCTCAATATTTTCCTAGAGAGCACAGGAGGACAGGAGCTTGTGAGACAAGAGTTTTTCTTTGGGTACCTTTCAGTTCTTGGTTATGTTTTGGTACCTAGCAGTCAAAGCAGAGTGGAAGCATAGTGTTGAGGTTGCAAAAAAAGAGGGCCTAGTCTTTTATTCCCATATGATGGAGTGATCTAGTGATTAATATTTCTGTCAAAACTTCCTCAATTACACCAATAACTGGCTCATCATCTCAAGTGAAAAGGTTGATTTGCAATTATAAATGCAGTATTCATAAAGATAAATTGAGTGCAGATTACTGTTGAAGTACTAATACACCAGTAAATTGTAAAATTTCCTCTGAAAACTCCCTGATTCTTTTGTGAGCTTGCTTTTCCTGTGCAGGCCTGGCTTTGGATGACAAGGCCCAAGGCTCCCCTGCAGAGGGCAGCAGAAAATTGTCTGCCCTGCTCGGTGTGTGCTCAGCAGTGTGAGCTCCCCGGGCTGGATTTCTAACACTGATAGCAATTTAGATCAGTTCTGCATAGCCCTGTTGTTCCCCAGTGAGACTGATTCATGGCCCTGATTAGTTTCTAATTTTTTTTTTTTTTTTTTTTTTCACTCTGAAGTTACAC
>VZUA01053438.1:0-10951 GCA_013401035.1 Horornis vulcanius
ATGCCTTCCCAAAGAGCAGGAAAGGCTTGGGCTTTTGCACCCACAGGAATCACCAGCTCACGATGGAGCGTGATCTGCCCAGCTCCGCCCTGCACCGCTCTGCATTACGTGAGCTGGGACTCTGTACACTTTCTCTTACTTCAGATGAAAAAAAATGAGTCCACTTCTTTTTTTTTTTTTTTTTTTTCTCTGTATTTTCCTTGGCCTTCAGGAATTCCCCTTTGCACCCCTCTNAAGAAATCACCCTAGGGCAGTGGCTGAAGGAGGCAGCCCAAAGCCCAAAGCCCTGCATTCCCCACGCTCAGGCAAGGGATGGCTGAGAGAAGCGCTGCTGTCGGTAGGGTGGTGACCCTACCAGGCTGCCGCTGCTGCTGCTCACACCGCAGTGGCCTGAGTGCCAGATCAGTGCCTACTCTCTGGCATCCTGGACTCGAAAAAAGCTTTCTGGGTTTTTTAAAAATGATTAATTTCTGCTTTTTGAAATACTGGTCTTCAGACCTCAGTGGAAGCTGTAAGCTTATATCTGCAAGGTGTTGTTGAGGTCATGTAAAACCATAGTTTTGGTTTTGTTTATGAATCAGGGCAGGGTTTTGTTCAATTTTTTTAAAAATTATTTTATGTGAAATATAATGAAATGAAAAGCTTTTTCTGACAGACCCAAGGATCCCTCCTCTTCTCAGGGATATCTCAATCCCTGTCTGCCACAATTTAGTACTCACAATTTCTACACCCGTGTGCCTGCAACATTATGGTGCTCTAAAAGGGATTCAGTGTGACTTCACTGAACAATGACTTTTAAGTGCTAAAATAATGGATATTATTCGTGCATTTAGCATATTCACTACTTCAAAGTATTCACATTCAAAGTATTCATATCCTCTCTGCGTCTGGCTGGACTGTCCAGTTGCATGTTTTATGGAAAGTGAGGATGAAATTGTATTTGTAAAAAGGCATGAGCTCCTTATGAAAATGAATTTTAGGGACAAACTGTCATGCAATCATTGACTCTTCCACTCCATGGAGATTTGAAAGGGACTATATATCAACCTAACTAAGAACTGCTTCTTCCTTTGCAATTCTTCTCCAGCTTTTTCTAATACAGCCATAGCTGCATTCCTTCACTAGCAAAGCTCTCTTAACAACTACAGTGTAGGACCATGAAATTATTTCTCAGCATTTTCCTATTTGAGTACACATGGAAATAAAAAGAACAAAAAAAACCCAGGGGGGACCTACTTTTACCACACAAAGCAAACACACACTTCAGTTAAAGTCTATGGCATCGGAGTGAGGTAAGGGATCATAAATACTCATTCTGGTAGAGCCATTGGTCATAGTGAATGTCTTGGCATTTCTTTTGACATGACAACAGAAAATTCCCCATATTTGAAAACCCCATTTAGTTGGCAAGTGTTCTAAGCAGAGCCCACCTAACAATTGCTAAGTAGTAGAACCAAACTACACTGGAAGTCAAAACCAAGCAAAATGAAATCAAAAACCTCCAAACTCCACACTGATTTATGAATATTTCTGTAAATGGTATCACTGTGTTTAAGTTTGTTTAGATTCAAGGGGACCAGAACACCTTTGTTATTTGTGCATGTCTACATATTTGCCAGAGGCTCGTGAAGAAAAATTTCTCTGGAAAAGCGCAATAATTAATTTAATAAATTTTTGCAAAATTCCTTATGTCCTATGAAATGTTACCACTTGCCATTCTCCCAATCAGTATTTTCAGCCTTTCAGAGCTGAAAGAACAGCATCTGGCAATCAGTGACCAATGGCACAAATGACAAAAAGCAAAGAGTCGGTGAAAACCCGTGGGCAGAAGGTTAATTGCGGAAACTCTTGGCGAATACTTCTGAATAATGAATACATGCACAGGCTTTAGGTTAGGTTGGTAAACTTGGCTGGCAATGAAAAGGAGGAACAACCATCATTGTTATTATTTGTAACAAGGTGTTCAGCATCTCTCAGCAGCTCCGATTTCCGGAAGCTTTGGGAAGCATTGCTATGGGGCATGGGGAATCGAGGGTGTGTTACAGGCATGGCCTTCCACAAACTTTCCTTCACTAAGGAGCAATCACAGGAAAATTGCCTGGAGGCCACTGGCTGATACCACCTGGGTGAACATGTGAGTCTCTGACCAAGAAATCCTTTCCTTGCTGACCAAAAGTCGCCCTAAATTCTGGGCAGATCTTGGTCAGATTGGTTGCACCGGTGCCTAGGCTGGGGCTGTGGGAGAGGTGTGCCAGG
The DNA here is from genome assembly GCA_013401035.1 of Horornis vulcanius. Lineage (NCBI taxonomy): Eukaryota > Metazoa > Chordata > Aves > Passeriformes > Scotocercidae > Horornis > Horornis vulcanius. The sequence goes on from VZUA01053438.1 coordinate 2,257, forward strand.
CACAGCAGGGGCACTGCAAAACTGGGCTCAGCCAGAATATGTCCTTATGTTTGAAAAGCTGACAGAGTGACCTCAACTAACTGCCTTTTACTCCTTGGAAAAGGGGTCACTTCCAAAAAAAGAGAGAGAGAGAGATCACTACAGCTGTGAAGTGAAAATCAGCTATGGATCAAATCATGCACCAATACGGCTGACCTCACTTCGCTGTTCACACACTTTAAAAAAAAAAATCTCTTTCTCTTCAAGCTTTAAACAGAGTGAATACAAAGAAGCACAGCTGGCTTCCTTGGGTGTGAAGCAAAGGAAAGAGGTCGTATTCCCTGATCTTTCTAGCAATTTCCACCTGACACACCATTCCTACATGCAGCACTTTGCTCACAGCGATAGATATGATTTACAGGCAAAATAGGTCACTTCTGTCTTTTACAGGTATCTTTATACCAAGTGATAGCAGCTATCAGATCTGTAGCTTCCAAGGTTCACATTCCTAACCTCACGTCCCTTGTTCTGCTGGGGCAAGACTTTCACCTCCATCCCTAAACGGCCAAGGAAGGAACTCGGGAAGGAGCATGCAAATGGACTAAAGGAAGAAGAAACATCTGGAAGTCAGTGACCCACTGCACTTCAGATTTATTGCTTGTTCACAGCTATTTCCAAAAGCCTCCTGGGAGTCACAGGTTTCTGAAGGCTGTTTTCTGTTTTACCTCAGTGACTCTGTTGTGATTAAGGAATAAAAGTGATCTGGTATTGAGGGGGTCCATGCAATAGGAACTGGTGAGCCTCCACCGAAGTACTGGCTATCTCCCTTTCTCCCCTGTTGGACAGGTTCTCTTTTCTGCAGAGGAGCAGAATCTGCCGGACAGATTCTCTGTTCCTTCTGCTTATCCTGGGCTGACACAGAGCCTGATCTGATCTGGTGGATCAGCAGGTGCTCCTGGAGGCCTCAGGAGAGCTGCTCCAGGTGTGCCTGCAGGGGAGAGATGTGGTTTGCCCCATCCTGCCCTGAGCATGCTGATCAAAGCCAAGTTTATTCCAGCCTTTAGGTTCATGAATATGTCCATTATTTTGGAGCACTGCTATTCCGTGCGGTCTCCTTGCACCACAACGTTCATTACCACTGAGAGTCCTTTGTGTTGGTCATTAGGCATTTTTAGGATTGTAGCAATGACTGGGTTGAGATACACAGAGAACTCCTGAATGGTTGATTCAGCTGCAGGGGTAGAGGAATGAGACAGAGGCCAAGAACAGAGCAGGGCTTTGGATATACACAAACTTTAGAGACACCAGAAGTATTTCTTTAACTTTTGGTCACTGAAGTACATTTGAGATTTATGCCTGTGTTGTGCCTTACCTGCCACTTGGACTGGCAGCTGATCCCTCCCCTGAGATGTGCTGCTCTTTAAGAAGCCCTCCTTTTGAAATCCCACCATTCCTGTTTCACCTCTGCTACTGGATCGTTGCCTTTTCCATTATCTTTCCTTTTCAGACTGCCCACAAGCGGAGCTGCACGGGAGGGCTGGGGCACCGTCTCTTCCTGCTGACAGGTGGGTGGAGATGTCCCTTGGCCACAACAAGCGGGCCAGGAGCTCAACAACAGCGGGAACACAGCGGGGGAGCTTCCCGGGCCCTGCCTCTGCTGCTCTGGACCTGGGCCTCTGTCTTTATCTCATCATCCCTCCTGGGGTGGGTGCATTTCTCAAACTGCTTAGGTACCAAGGTGATAGGTGCCTTGTAAATACCTAAGATAGATACAGACAGAAACTGTACCAGGTGCATTATGCAACACTTCAGACAATGCCAATGGCACCTCAGTGCTGTAGGATCACCCACCTGGTCCAGCATCTGCAGGCAAATACTGGGCACATGCATTTTTCCTTTGGAAAAGTGATGGGAACACAGGACATTCATTCTTCCTTGGTGGCAACAGGTTTGGGCACCCAGCCCTCAGTGTCAGGCACTGCACATGCAAGGGTTTTGTTCCATCGCCTTCCCTAAATACGAGTTTGCAGGTTTAGTTTAATTTCCTTCGTTAGCTGATAAAATTTGATTCCTTGACAATAATCTGCAAAAACGGGTTACAGAAGCAGCACCAAAACTAAACGGATGGTCTTCAAGTGTGCCTATTTGAAATGCACAGAGGTTCTTTTAAACTACAGAAAAATATCGTCGTGGTGTTGTTTTTATCTCATGGATACCATTTTTTTTTCCCAATTTCTTTTTTAACTACAAGTAGCTTGTTTTTAGCATGAAGACCAGGAGTGATTATGCATATAATTAAGTTTCCATGTCTCAGGGAAAAAAAAAAAAAAAGAAGCAGCATCTAAATCAAGTTGGTGCAATTATTTGCACTGCATCATTCCTTTTAGGTTTTGGCACTTCCCATATATATGCCAAAGACCTTGCCCTGCTTAATTTGTAAAAGAATAGCTGGGAAGTAACTGGATAAAAAACGTCTGTGGGTGAGAGAGCTACCAGAGGACAATTTGGGCAAACAGTGGGTCTGGGGATCTGGGCAAGGCTTTCAAAGAAGAAAACGAACAAAAATTGTAGGCCATCTTCCCAACGCTAATGGGCAGGTGAGAACCCACTGATTTCAAAAGAGAGCTTGGTCAGACCACAGGAGCTCATCTGATAGCATTGCCTGGCACAGAAGCAATTTCACCTGACAGTGTCCCTGGGCAAAAAACAGGTGACTCCTGTTTAGTCAAAATGGTTAAAAATGGATCTGTGCCCTCTGAGAACAAAAGGCTTTCTTTTCAGCACTTCAAACAGGATCAGATGTGTAAAAATTCATCAAAGAGCAAAAGTAGGTAAAGTGTAACAAGGCCTTCAACACACTACTGAGCTTTTAAAGGCTAGCCTTAGCTAAAGCATGGATTCAGAGTAAGGACATTAAAGATTAAGTTCTAAATCCAAATTTGTTGTTTATGATCAAAATTAGAGGAAAGAAACAACAAGCTCAGCCTACAGTTATGTCCTGTAAATGTATAGTTAAAAAATATACAGAAATGGAATGACCTGAGTTTTCATGTGGACAATTAGGCCAATCCTCATCCATCTGCCACTACTACATTTTAATCTGGAATTACCTCCTTTGAGCCCCACCCCAAATTAGCAACTCGCAGGATTGTGCTTGAATCACAATGCCCAAACCACACATTTACCATACTGCAAACAACAGGCAGAGAATATTATTTTAGCAGTCAGCATAATGAGGAAATAATAAAAGCGCTTTGCAATGCAGTCAAACACAAAAGGCACTTGAAACACTTTCCTTCTATGAAAATTAACTAAAAATACTTGTCTGCTCTCTGGGATACTGTAAATTCTACAAAGTACTCTAAAGTAAAATTAAAAAATAAAAATATATAAACTAAATCAATAAAACATAAAAAACTTTAGTAACTAAAAATTAATCACTTAACATTGAGTATCTATAAATACCATTACATGATTTACGAAAATGCTTGGTAGGTATTTACAATAAAGAGATCTCAAAACTTTCTTGAAGGAAAGCCTTATTTGTGTTTCTAGGGCTGAAAATAGCTTCACATTATTACACACATGTCACATTTACAAATTATAACCACACCATCAAAAGTAATTTTTAAGGAAGACAGAAAATGGGTATGTTCAAATTCCTTTCTTGAGATACAATTTTCAAGTACCAGCTCTTTAACAGCATGTTCATTATTAAGGAAATAATGATACAGGCATTTAGAATACACCTGCAATGCTGAAGCCTTGCAATTCAGCCTACCTTGAAAGAGGAATGGTCATTGTCTAACAGTGGTTTCTGTTCAAGAACAAAAACAAAGCAGAGAATATAGTCAATACCCACTCCTACCCTGCAAGCCAGGTGGAATTTAAGTGGCAATTTGATGTTCTGTTTAAGAGACAGCATTTGAAAATTTGGCCTAGTCACAAAAGAAAGGCAATCAAATCAAAGAAACCGAAAAGAAAGTGGAGGATCTAAGACAATTGCAGCCTTCTCTGGTCTTACACTTAACTCTCACGCTTCCACACCGAGGGGAAAAACCAAACAAACTATGAGGAATTATCTAAAACCATTTATTTTTAATTAGATTAGAAATTAATTAACATGGGTATGTGAACATTTGAAGGAAAAAGAAAAAAAAAAAAGAAATAGCAGCAAAGGGAGTTTTGAGATGAGGGAGATAAGTCCTTCATCTCCCTGGCTCCTGAAAAAAGAGAGAGAACACATTAAAAGTGCTGAAAGAGTTTTCCACTGCCCTAACTGTGCCATGTTGGGAAACGCATGCAATTTTAACTGTTCCTCAGTCCCTCATGATTTTGAATATGTGCTTAGATATTAAATTGATAATATCTGAGCACAGTCACACTCACATAAACCAACATTTTTAACGTGTCTCTTTGCAAATGCTACAAACCCCACATTTTCTGTAACACTTACAATTCCTTTTCCAACTTCTTTTATACCATTGTCTTGTTTGGCTGATGCAGAAAGGTTTTGAAAACCTTTCCAATTACAGTCCTGTAGTAAAGAAAAACAAGTATCATGACAGGGCGCTACATCCTCGAGAATAAGCTGATAAATTCAAAATAATAAGTGTAGACGAGAACACCCACACAGACTCAAGCAGCCTCTACTCAGGATTCCCAGTGTTCCCAAAATGTTAAAGCATCTCAGGAAAGGTAAATCCTGGCCTGAAGAAGTCTTTAGTACCAGGAGTTCCCTGTTAAGTTTGGATTCTGTGGCACAAGTTGCTAATGAGCACATTGCCAAGTTCTTTTTCATGGAAAAGACAGGTTTAGCATTGTTCCCTTTTTGAAACATGCCAATTTTTCAATACTTTTCTCTCACAAAGTGTTTTACAAGTACTTATATTGTAGCCACAGTCCTAATCCTACACTTACAGTGCTGTGGACTCTCCCATGTTACACTACAAGCCGTAAAATCTGCAACCTCACTGCACCAGCCACAAATGGGGCTGGCATTTCTTCACACAGACTTGACAAATTCCACCCAGAGTCACTGCTTTCTGCTTGAGATAAATGACAACCTGATGACAACCTCTTCCTCATTACTACACTGGCACCTCATTAGAATTTCAAATACGTAATGCAAATCAATTACTTACAAGGGATAACTTTCAAGAATTCTTCACGAAGCCTGATGCCTTTTGCTCTCATCTTCTGAAATAGTGTCTGGAGAAGATCTGAAAACCTTCTTCCTACAGAGAAGCACTGCAGGTGCTGAGAGCTATCTCAGGAGCTGCCGTGGTGAGTACTGTAAAAGTTGCTTTGGTGGTACTCCCATGTTCCCTGCAGACAAACCTCCATCATCAACTCCACCACAGTGAAATAAAAAAAGTGAGCTTTGAACCCAGATGGCTTTGAGAGTGGTCTCTTCAAACAGAACAGAACACTGTGAGCTAATCCACTGCTTGGCATTCATTTATATATATTTGCTCTGCAATTTCATTGTTTCAGATGCCATTGAAAGGTGCCACCTTTGAAACAATGGACGACAGGAATGGGATGAAGTGAGAATGCTTATTGCAGACAGAGCTAATAATATTTCTTTTGAATGCCATCAACTGATATTTTTCTATTCAAAGGTCGGTCAGACTTGATGCCAGGTAACAATATTCTGTGTTGATGGTACCACAGTTATTCTGTATCTGTGAGGTGGTGGTAGACTCTAAACCCTTCAAAGGAGAAAATCCTTTATTTGTAGATGGTACTGCAGCCCACACCAAACCCCAAAGACCAGGACCAACACACATACTTTATCAGTATATGGTATATATCAATATTTGATATTGATTACCATATAAAATCTAAGAACAAAACAAAGCACCACCCCAGCTCACAACTGACACCCAAGTGACACTGTCAGCAGATTATTTGTTAATGCAGAAGGATTATTTATCTTGTCACTCCCATTTTGCTGTGGAAATTTAACCTGCTCTATTCTTCATTTTGTCCCTTCTCTTAGAGGGTTTTATATTAGGTATTTTAAAATTCAACACTGTCCACTTCAGCTTTCACTGAAAAACCCAAATTACTCACTAAATGAAACCCATTTCCTGGGAGCAAAGAAAGCTGAGGAGCGGGAATTTTTTAAATCATGCATCTAGACATTTACAGATCTCAGCTTACGGATGTGTTCCTTAAGGATTGTGTAATTTTAAAATTCTCACTCCACATTGAGTTATTCATAAGTCAAAACAAAAACTGAAGGAAAAGCCATTTAGAACCAAGCTCTCTCCACCAGCTGCATAAACTTATGAACAGAGTTAAATTTAAAGTTTTAAAATATTAATTTTGAAGCTCTAATGATACCTATTTTCCCATCAGGATGATGAAAGTTACAACCTCAAATTTTTCCCTTAAGCTTTCATCTTCAGAGTATTTTTCAAACCCTCATTTCAATTTGCTACACGAATATCCTGGTTATTCTTTAGTATTAATGGAATTTTAAGTGATGCCTCCAACAAGTTGCTGCTACAACTCTTGGTTTACATGTTGCCATAACTTATTCATACAAGGGTTCTTGGAAAACTACAAGGCACAAGAAAGAAGAACACCTCTCCCCTGTTCCAGATATCCCACAAAATCCAGAAAGTGGTTTGGAAACACGAGCTCTCCACACACACATTTCAAGGTTGGAAGCTACCTCCGAGTGAGGCAACTACTGCAAGCAGAAAGTCAGCGGCAGAGACCAAGTTAAATTTTAGCAATTCACGCTTAGTAACTGCAGTAAAATGACAGAACTGCGCATGCCATACTGATCCAAACCTAAGGATTTTATCACCTGTTTAGACACAAATATCCCATCTTCTATCCTGAATATCAAAAAATGCAGCCTGTGTCTTGAACTGCCTTCCTTTCCCCTGCTCTCCCAATGAACCAGAACCCATCTCCAGAGATAACCAACAAGACCAGTAAGACAGAAACCACAGAAGCCATTATTTTGATCTTAATACCTCCCTCATCTCTGACCCAGAAAACTGAATTTTTGATTGACAGAAGACTCTACATAACAACACAAAGATTTTTTTTATATATGCTGCCAAAACATATTTTTCAGTAGCAATGTGGCTTATTCTGTCATATTCACTGAACGGAGAATGGCAAATATCCCTAGCTGGAACCTCTGGTAACCACCTGAAAGGAGGTCAGGAAAGAGCAGGAAAATAAAGAGTGGAAAATAACCCAATTCCATCCTATTAAATGTCAAAGAGGAAAAGCTTCCCTGCTGAGAAAAAACACTGTCTACAGCCTAGATTTCCTTTCCATGACACTAAACCTTGTCCAAGAGCAGGACACAGCCTGTTTTTACCCAGCTACTACCCAGGGGCTCAGAGAAGTGGGAAACTCTTCCTCGGGCCAGACTCCATGAGAACGTGGAAATGAACAGCCCCTGCTCGGGAGAGCTCACAATCTAGGGAAGCAAAATGACGTACAGGAGCATGGAAAAAGTACAGCTCAACACAAACAAACTCTCTGTACACAAAAATACATTTATGAAAACTATTAAAATAGCACTGCTATTTCTACCTGCCCCCCTGCCTCACCATCAGTGCTGGGATGATTGCTCAGTGGGGATCTAGGGAAGGTGGGTCTTTGGGAGAGATTTCAAGGAGAAGGTGGTGGGTGGCCTCATGAATCAGTCCAGGGAGGGCACTCCATGCATACAGGACAGCGTGGAAGATGTTCTACCAGACAGAGCAGCATTTCTGCAGGTGAGAAGCTCAGGTGTGGTGTGTAAGATCCCTGATTCCTGAGACAGACACAGTGTGGGCACAGGAGAACATGTGGCCGTTCGGGAGACAAGTGGGTTCACTAATATGGGACTGCACTGGGGTGTCACTGCCACTAACTCTCTGTGGCTGCCAGCCAGCACAGGAACCGTGAGGACATGAGATGGAAGGGGTTGGAGGAGAATTGGGTACAGAGAAGGAAAAAAAAAAAAAAAAGGCAAGGTGAAGGAAAGGAGACAAAAGGAAGAAATGTGGGGGATATTTTCGAATGTGGTCTTCTGATTGAGTTTCTTGGTGTGTTTGCAATTTATTAACTAAATAACTAAAAAAACATATACAATAATTAATGTACATTTGACACCATAAAATAAACTGGACCATATGCCAACATTAACATTGTTATTATCCTTCACTATGGAAAGGTGAGAAACAGGTTAAACAAGAGACAAAATGCTTCCCCTTACCCTTCTTCTTCCGTACTGAAGCTTGGAAATAGAAAGGGAATGAACTGTGAATCAATTCTGAAGGTAATTTTTTATATGCTAAATCCTCGTCTGTCATTTTGAGCTCTAACATCATCCTTCCCTCTAAGACGTCAGTCTCTCCCTGCTCACCTCTGCTAAACAGGCATCTCTCAAACCACAGTAGATAAAATCTGCTTTTGCCAAGCTATTTATCAGGGTTTATGATAACTACGAGGAATTTCTCCCCTGCAGGTATTGGGGATGCATGCAGAATTTTTTTTTTCTAAGTTCTTTTTTAAAAACAGTAGTTGGGGCAACTTACTGATACCAGGGCTGTCAAACTATGACAACATCAAGCATTTCCAAATCTTTGCAGGTTGAAAGGGAAAGGAATCATTAACACACTGCCATCTTTTGGATTAATTAATTTGAAAGAGAACAGATCAGATGGTCTGCTCTGTATTATGAAGAATAGAATAG
>VZUA01053439.1:1816-13252 GCA_013401035.1 Horornis vulcanius
AACTGTCAAGGTCTAGTAAAAGGAAGCTGTTACTTTTTGTTCCAGTTTGAGCTCCCCACCCAAAGGATCCGGTATCTTCTTGTAGGGAGCTCAAAATAGAGTGCCATTTTTCCTTTTAACTCCACTTTTGTTACCTCATGTCTGTTAGATGTGAAATGTGAACAAATATGAAATAAATGGTAGCAGATCTAAAATTATGCTTTTTTTTCCTTAACAAAAGATTGAGAGATATACAATATAAGGATTCAAAAGTATATTGTGTTGGGAAATGACAAAAGCAACAAAGATCGCAACAAAGGCTTTGTTATCTTCATATTTAACAATATGATTCAGCAACAATATGAAGTGACTGACATTGAAAGAATAGAGTTGAGATCCCCTGTAGGTATGATACAGATGCCCCAGACACTTACCTGATAACCAGACGAGTTTCTGATGATCTTTGCTTCTTTCTCACCAGTGAAATCTACTGCTGAGCATATATTAAATACTTCTTTTCCCAATGCAGTTTTATGTATCCCAAGTGAACCATCAGTAAAAGAATGTAAGTTGTATTCTGAGTGGANACTCTTTAAATACATAAATTAAAGAGGGGGGGGATTGACATTTTAGGCTTCTTAACATAGAAGCTAACTTACTGTGAAGCAAGAATATACCTGTGGGTAGTTCCAATCTGAGCTGGCTCTCTCTTAGCAAGGTAATGTGGCAGTTTTGCCACTAATCTAAAAAGAAAAGGTTTTCTGGCAGAGTGGTAAAAGTTTCTTTTTTTATGATGTCATTTACCTAATGACATGCTTGTGTTTCTGATCATGATTTCTGAAAACTCATGGTGCTTTGGTTTGAGATATGAAGAACATACCAGAATGCTCATACCTTGGCCAGACTCCTCAGTGGTGCTCAGCAGCAGGGCAAGGAACAGTGGCCATAATATAAAACATAAAGAGTTCAATCTCAGGAAGAACTTGTTTTCACTGAGGGTGGCAGAGCACTGCCCAGGAGGGCATGGAGTCTCTCTGGAGACCTTCAAAGCCCACCTGGACTTGTTCCTGTGTCGCCTGCTCCAGGTGAGCCTGCCTTGGCAGAGGGTTGCACTAAATGATCTGCAAGGCCTCTTCCAACACTAACAGTTCTGTGATTCTGTGATTCTGGGATCTCATCACAAGATATCACACATGGTGTTCTCAATCCTAGTGCATTCAGCTCTCAGGCACAACTAAGCAGCAGTAGCAAAATTGAGGGGATGCCCAGAGCACACCTGCTGTGTGTGAATGCAGACCTCTGCAATAAAACAATCAAGCCACATTATCTTTTTCTAAGCCATGGTTAAGTAATAGCATATGACAAGCAATAGGTCATACTCCTCATTCTGAGATTGTTTTGGATGTGTAACACAGCATTAACAAGTATTTAGCTTGGGATTTAGTCTGGGAGCACTGACATACACAACCTGTGCTGTATAAGCACATTCACAAGTTAAAGTAGCACCATAATTTTATCTTCTCTTTCAACTGGAGAACATGTGTTGCCTATGTTTGTTATCCAGATCTTTCAGATTGACCAGTGAGAATCATCAGTCATCTAAGACTGCTCAATTTTCTCGCACATATTCACTGCAGAGCTTCTAGTGTCATTTATTTCCACAAAAATAGTGCACTGTGATCTCACTAGGGGCTTCTCTGCAGGACTTTTCGTCTTTTTTTATTCGTGTCTCTCTTTGGCTTGTTCTTCTCCCTTCTTACACTCTCTCTGGGTCATCTCACCCTTCACTTCACATGCAAGCAGATTTGCAGATCTGCTCCGTGCTTGCCTACTGCTGCCAGCAAGAAGCTGCTGTGGCTGCCCTGCCATCAGGAACAGGCAATGTTACTTTAGCTGATTTTAATTACTGATGGCTGTAGAAAATACTCTGGAATTCTGGGAACCAAGATCATTGAAATTAAAGTAAATTGAAATATAAACACGACTAAATGTTGCAATTAAGGATTCTGACTTCAAAAGGATTTTTTTTTTTTTTTGAGAGAGAGAAATTAAGGGTTCTAAATGAATACACAGCTAATGGGAATGAAGTTATGAAAATTACAACAAATTTGGAGCAAAAACTCATAAATGCAAATATGGCAGGCCTGAATATTTCCTCCCTGGAAGAAGAAAACAAGGACAGAAGATTAACTGTTTTCCACTAAATCTATGAAATGAGAAATGGTATGATAAAGAATAGCAAAAAAATAAACTAATTCAAGAGACAGAGAGGAATAGTAACAGAGAAAAACAGATTAATTGCTTGGGCAACAGTGGCAAATATTTCAGCTTTGGTAGCATGCACAGCTTCAGGGCAAATCTTGAACTTTTGAAGCCAAGACAGTGAAGCAAAAGGAAAGCAGCATAAAATGTACTACGAGCTATCAAATATGGCTCATGGCACCTAATATCTCTCTTCAGTAAAAAGCTGATTTTCAAAACCTAAAAATATTTCTAAACTTTAGGATGGATCTTATCTATCTGGATTTTCATGGAGTATGTGACAAACTGTCCCATATCATAATTTATTGTTGACACTGGAGAAGAAACTATAAACAGAAGACTAGAAAATTATCAATCTGATTGGTTTTTGTTTCTTTTTTTTTTAGTTTGTTTACTTTGTTGTTGTCATCATTATTATTTCAGAGAGGAAATTCTGTCTAATACTGAAAAAGTAAATACTGTCATGCTGGGAGTTTCCCAGGGAAGGCTTCAAAATTATGCATGAAAACTTAAAGTATCTCTTACCTTGTATTTTCACAACAGACCTGACACATGCATAGGATATTTTTCATTGAAGTTTACTAAAAATGGGTGTTTGGGGTCATCATTTTTTCAAAGAAGGTTTGGAAGATCATATAGGATGAATGGAATGACTTTGAAAGCTGGAGTTACAGGCATGGGTTGAATTATACCTCTGCCAAATACAAGTTGGCAGGTTTTGGAAGTTTGACTAGAGCTTCTGTTTTAGAACTTCTGTTAGGAAGTTATCACTGGAAAAAGGTTCAAGAAATACCTGAATGCATCATATCAATCACAGAGTAGTGGTTAAAAGTCATCAATGAAATGAAAGCTGAGGGGAAAAAATCAAATGTGATCCCAAAAAAAAGTCAAGCAGGAGATTTCTAGAAGAGACATTCTGAGGTACAGAAACATGTGCAGTATAAAAGGAAGCTTGGCTCCTAATGACATGCTATAACATGGTTATTACTGCTAGCCAGGAGCTCATCTTAATTCAAAAGGCCCAAAACCCCAAGACAGGCCAAAGATAAAATGTAGAAAAATTAAACCCTTTTCCTCTCCATCCTCAGTATCCTCCTACTTCTGACAGTCTTTTTCAGCCTCTTAGAAGTTGAGATTGAAGCAAGATTTTGAAGTTCTCATCACAGAGAAGTGTCATTTGAAGTATTGCACAAAATTGCATACCTTGTGCAATCACCAGAAATGTGTCATAAGAACTTCTCAGTGATCACATCACTCACTGATTCCTCTGCAGCTTGTGTCTGGCACCCTGGGCCAGCTTTAGACAAGTTAGCTACTGGGAAAGAGGGAAACCCTGGGAGGGGTGCCAAAGGCAGCAGAAGGAGGGGTATGATGCTGTGACTGCTCTGGTAGCTGCCTCACATGAGATTGCCCACTGCAGCACCAGTGGCCTCCAGTCCCGGAATCTGGTAACTGGCAGAACTTGTGGGGATGTCTGCAAATCTCTGAGGTTCTGTTCTGGTTTACATGGAAGATAAAACAATGCAAAGTAGACACTAAGAGCTCACTTGTTTTCTGTCATTGCAGAAAGGAGTATTTGTGCTGAAGAAACAAATAGCCAGAATGCATTGTTTAGTTGGCATGCAGTAACACTTAGATTTGCTTCTAAGTGTCTAATGAGATACATAATTTATGTTTCTGTAAGGAGCTGTAGAGGGTTGACTCTGGCTGGATTTCAGGCACCCATCAGAGCCATTCTCTCACTCCCCTCTGCAGGTGGACAGTGGTGAGAAAATATAACAAAGGGTTCATGAGTTAATGACTGGGAGAGATCACTCACCAAAAACTATCATGGGCAAACCAGACCAAATTAAAGATATTAACTGAATTTATTACTAACAAAATCAGAGCAGGATAATGAGAAGCAAAATAAGACCTTAAAAATACCTTCTCCTCACCCCTCCCTTCTTCCCAGCTTTACCTCTTCCCCTCCCAGGGAAACAGGGAGACAAGGAATGAGTATTATGGTCAGTTCATCATAGGTTTTTTCTCTGCTCAGGGAGAGTTGTTCCCCTGCTCCAGTGGAGTCCCTCCCATGGGAGGCAGCTCTCCCATGAACTTCTCCAACATAAGTCCATTCCACGAGCAGCAGTTCTCCACAAACTGCTTCAAAGTGGGTCGCTCTTCCATGGGATGCAGTCCTTCAAAGACAGGCTGCTCCAGTGTGGGTCCTCCATGGGATGACAAATCCTACAAGGAAACTCTTGAGTTGACTTCTCTTTTCAGGTCCCTGCCAGGAGCCCATCCCAGCACGGACCTCCCACAGGTTCACAGCCTCCTCTCAGGCATCCACCTGCTCCAGCATGGTGGATCTCTGCATCCCCATGCCCTCCATGGGCTGCAGGTGGGTTTCTGAATCCCTGTTGTCCTCCATGGGCTGCAGGGACTCAGCTGCTTCACCATGATCTGTACCACAGGCTGCAAGGGAATCTCAGCTCCAGCATCTGGGCACCTCCTGCCCCTCCTTCTCCACTGCCATTGGTATCTGCAGAGTTGTTCCTCTCACATGTTCTCACTCCACTCTTTTCTGGCTGCAATTACATCTGCACAATAATTTTTTTTTCCTGTCTTCAATCTGTTGTCACAGAGATGTTACCATAATTTTTAATCTGCTTGGCCAGTAAAACATACATCTCAGAGCAGCCAGGGATTGTTTTTATCAGACTTGGGGAAGCTTCTGGCAGCTTCTCACAGAAGGCATCCCTGTAACAGCCCTGCTACCAAAGCTTGGCCATGCAAACCCAATAGAGAAGCATAAAAGATATAACTGCAAGCAGATATTGAAAAATGGCCTGTGTGCCATGAAAGGCCAGTATGGCAGACAGCACAGCTCTGCAGCTGCCAACAGCATTTTTCCACAGGGGAGAATGTAAGGATTGCACAAAAATGAAAAGGAAATAAGCCTCAAACAGAAGTAAAATTCAAACTGAGTTTGTGTCTGTGAGGAGAAAGCTAACAAATCTCTTTGAAATAGGAAGCATTTGAGGTAACAAAGGTTGGTAAGTGGGGATAATGTATACAGGAACAAGTAGTATCATGGCATTTCTTTGTAAATCATATTTGTATAAGGCCATAGAAAAAGATGAAATGAAAGATGAAATGAAAGATTGCTGTTGTAAAAGGACAAAAAAAATAGTGAAAGGACAGTAAAGACCTTTTGAGACATATTGTGTTATAATCAAGTTCTCAGAAATCTATAGCAATGATCAAGCCAATTCTTGGAAATGCCACAAGGAGCTTTCCATGGTATGGTGAAAATTGTAAGTGAATGAGGACGGAAAAAACAAGAAGCACAGTCTGAAAGGGAGTTTCCTCTAAGGAAAACCCTCTTCTAAAGCCTCATCTTCTCTGCCAGTGCTCAGGCAGGGGGGCAGATGCCTGGTGAGCTGAAGGCACCCTGAGGCAGGAGGAGCTGTCTCCCTGCTGTGCAGCCCAGAGCACAGATGCAACATGCAGAGGAACATCTGCCCCTGTGATAGCAGAGAAGCTTTCCAAAACATTCACTGTTTAAAATGTTTTCCTCAACAGCCCTTCAGCTGCCTGCACCGTGGCGTGGGTGGCTGTGTCCTCTGTTTTCACACCCCAAGGCACGCACTGTGATGCTCTGGCAGCAGGAGATGCAGGCCTGAGAAGGGACCCAGGAGCAGGGAACACAGGCAGTGAGGGACTTTTTGCCTGTGGGACAGGAGTTGAATCAGGTAGAGAGTATGCTGAAAACACAGATGTCAGATGGTAAGGGTAGAGGATTTTGGAGGAAGTGGTCTGAACTTCTGCCCCCTCCCAGTGTCAGGGAAGCCAGAGGGACAGGGATGACACAAGAGGCCCATGAGATGCAGCCAGGGTTGGTTGGCAAAAGGACAATAGAGACACACAGAAGAATGACTGTCACTGGACAGGGAGATATAGAAAATAAAAACATATCAGAGAAAGGAGTCAGCAAAAACCAGTCATTGCCCAGTTGTCCTGGCACAGCATTACCCTGAGTTTCCCCTTGTTCTCCCAGCACCTAAGGGCAATGTGACACCACTCAGACATGCAGGAGCCCTCCCACTGATGGAGGGTAAGTGGGACCTAGCTGCCACTCAGCTGGGAAGAGCAGAGGCTTATCCTCCAGAGAGGACAAGGAGACCCCACAATTGCCTACGAGTGGGTGTGGGAAGCACCATGCTGCCAGCCCAGGGTACCCAAAAGGAATGAGCAGGGAGTGCTCCTGCTTGCAGATGACGACTTTCTGAGAAGGAAAGAGTGTCCTTATGTCATCAGTGGAGGAAACTGTTTACAAAGGTATTTGTAAATAATGTAATCGTAACTGTAAACCTGTGCCACATGGAGCAGTCACTAGCTTAGTCATATTTAAAGCCCATGACAACATCTGCAAATGTAAGGTAAAGGTAAAAATAACAGCAAAGATGTAGAAAATTGTTTGAAAGAAACAGAAAGGTCCTTTGAGCTGGGTATGCTCAGGCAGCAAAGATGATGTAGGACTGTTTACCAGGGAATCCCCAGTGAGCTCTTCTGTCTGAAATGGACAGAATGACTGAGCATGTGTGAATCTCACCTGGCACACTTGGTAGGTCAGCTGGTTTATTCTGAAGATTGGAGCTGCTGAAGCAAGCAAGGCATCTGCCCCACACTCCCACTCTACTCAGACCAGCCCCATTCCACAGGAGAAAGCCCAGGAAAAAAACACTGCAAAATTTTAGCCACTTTTTTTAGTCCCAGCTGACAGATGTCAGTGAGGCTGAGATTTACATTTGAGAGGCAGCAAGCAGAAGACTTGTCTACCTCTCTTATTGCCTGGCAACTTGGACACAGTCTGAATTTATCACATCATCAGTCTCCAGACACCTGTACGTAACAGCATGGATTTTACCTGAGGGGAGTTCATGTCTATCCCGTGCATAGTGAAGATCTGTCATTTTTATTCAGAAGCTCTCAATGAAACTCTGGCCTGCATTTTGGTCGAAATGCCACCTGACAGTATCAGAAAGACCAAATGTTGCCCAAGGACTGAACCAAAGTGTCAGAAGGTAGCTCACAGTAGCACTCCTTAACATTATTCCAGCAGAGGCCATCTGATTGACTTATTGATTCCCTAGAAACACCCTTTAGCAGGATCTACTGTGGAGATAACAAGAAAGAGCTTAGGCCTCTTCTGTAGGCTTTAGTACAGAAAACAAATAATCGCATGAACAACAGAGCTAACAAAGCTCAGTCACCGTGGCCATCTGTTCCATACAGTTGGATTTTGCTGGGTTGACAATACCTTTGTTCTGTAAAAACACTACTGTCTTCTCTGTCTTTAACCAGGCTTTGACCTGGGTGCTTATTTTCATGAAACTGTTCTCTAAAGTGGCTTGAAAGTTGGCTGTAGTTCAAAAGCTAACAGAGTGGAATAGACACACAGGCATATACAAACACAAGGAAGGCCAAGGAAGCTTTTTTTCCTTTGAGGACCAGACTGAAAAATTAGCTGCAAAACAGTTCTGAGAGAGACAAGGAGAAAATCCATCAATAGAGAATTACAACTTAAATGTATCCCCAAGAAATACTGATCTCAGTACTTGATTATGTGTGAAGTTGCTAAAACAGCATCTAACTCAGTTATTTTCAGTTGCTTATTTAACTTGAAGAAGTAAGTCATCATGTCAACAGTCAGTGATGGAGTAAATGTTCAGAAGTAATTCTGCTCAAAGACTAGATCTCTCTCTTATGGCCAGCCAGTGCAGGACAGCCCACTTGAGCACTGAGACTGGGTTTGCATTAAGCTCACAGCAGTACAGGAAGCCCATCTTGAAGTGCTGGGGAGCAGAGGATGTGTCATCTGTCTGTTGTAGTTGGCACTCAAGCTCTTTCAAGAGAAAGAAATAAATATCATGCCAATCTTACCTGTCAGATACTGAAGGACTGTCAAATCCAAATTTCTCAAATACTTTCATCATCACATGACAAGGCTGTCACTTGTGATTGATGGTTCTGATATTTCAGACCTTGTTTGGGGTGGCATGATGCCTGTCCAGCTCCCAGAGAACAGGGAACAAGGGAAAAGCTGGGAAGAGCACACCAGGCTAGGCAAGCCCACTCTCAAAGAAGAGTGTTTTCCTTTGATTTACTTTGTGTTCCCACCTTGCCTGGGTCCCAACATTGGAGCCAGAGGATGGCTAGGGGGACCCCAAAGGGAGAGAATTTCCCTTGAGCGTGGGAGCCCTGGCACTGGCAGCCCAGGAGGTGCAGCCTCTGCTCCTCAGTGCTGCCGTGGGATCTGTGAGTGCTCAGAGTGCCTCTCCTCCATGATCTGTAGGCCTTTTGCAAGGGAAGGTTGTCAGGGAAGGGAACAATTGGTGAGCCTGAGGGAAGAGTCCAGATCTGGGAGTAATGAGACTCAAAGAATGACTCCCTCCAGTTTCAGCACTTTGCAAAAAGTTCCTTTCCTGAAGCGTTGGGAAGACGATCAGCAATCACAAGATCAGACCCTGTCCCTATCTCAGTGACACCGTGAAGCTCCCAGGATGCTCTGCAGCCAATCCCTACAAGTGTCTTCTTTTCAAATATTTGGTTTAGAGACACTTTAACTCTCACTGCTTCTGCCCCTGAAGCTACAAGCCCAGATCTCCCCTTTCCTGTGATGGAGCACCTTTGGACAGTTTCCTGAACACCTCTGGTTCTTTCTAGAATGGTTTTTTGCACCACATCTCACCTGATGCCACTACTCAAGCCAAGAAATATCCCCAGGCTGCTTTCTGAGTCTCTGTTGTTTTCATACCATGCCATAGCAGGTGCTTGGTACTGACTGCATGAAGCAAAGCCGTGGTCTGCTGAGCAGTGCTGGCAGCCTGGCTCTCACCCCAGGCAATGGAGAGAGAACGTGATGTTGTTGGATGGACATCACTGTAGGTGGGGTCCTGGTGGGTGCTGCTGTGGGGAGAAGGACTAGCATGACACTGAGGGTTGAGATTAAGTGTGTGGTGGGGTTGAGTGGAAGTGGGACTTTTCCTCAGTCTGTGAGAATCTATCCCTGCAATAAAGCTGCTTCTTGGCTTGGGGTCTAAATACCACAAAAACATGTCTTTCTGCAGGATTGGAGGAGCAAGGCATGTCTGGGATATTTGGAATGGTTTTGGGAGAGCCTCAGTCCTGATGCCTTCAGCCACGCTACTCTTAGAAAAATGAAGGATGAGCTTAGTGGAGCACATATCCACAGGCCCTCCTCCAGCCCACCCTGCCTCAGGAGACTCCTCACACTGGCCCAGGCAAGGGAGAGCATTGAACAAACCAGTATCAGATGGAGATACATTGGTGCACAGACCTATTGTTACTCTGTGCATGACTATCAGCCTGCCCTCCCATAAGCTTGTTCAGGAATGAGAGAGCTAGAACCCCTGTGGAGAAAGCAGGGAACTGGAGACTTCACCAAAAGCCTTACAGACTCACGTTCCTATCCCATCCCAGTTTTTTGCCTCCTTTACTCTTGTTCTATGCACAAGTAGGAGTTGGGTGACAGAAACCAGGTCAGAGGTTAATTAGTGCACAGATTAATGTTGGATGTCCCATGGTCTATCCTAACAGCTCCATTACATGTGACAGGGTGCTGCGCTTGCTGGCACAAACCAAAGCTCCCTTCATCTTGCTGGGTTTTCCTTATTGTGTTCTGCAAATAAGGCTTGCCTCATGTCCGTCTGTAAGTGTAGGTGTGTCTGTCTGACACAAGGCAGGCAGAGTGTCTTTACTCATTCATGGCTCCAAGTGCCTTGTTTCATCCTGGTACAGAACATTCCACCTGTTCGTGACTCAACATCCCAAAAGAATGTTATTTCCAGGATGCAAATGAACACAGTCAGCCACAATATTTTTTTAAAAATTATTTCCTTATCTAACACTATGATTATCCTTGCACATATTTAAAACACCCTTTTATGGACTGACTTGCTTTTTTTTTCAGTTCTCATTTTGGTCTTGGGGTTTTTTATTGCTGGGGGTTTTATAGGGCTATTAGCGCTCCTGTAAAAAAGAAAACCACTGACAACCAAAACAACAACCACACACTGAGTGAGACCTGTTGCCAACAATTTCAGTGTCAGATATGCTGGAAAATCCAGAGAGAATATAGTGTTGAAATAAGCTTCAATAAGAAATGTTCTTAAACACTCTATTGAGGATTATATTGAGTATTTTAGATTGATTTTTAATGTGGTTTTTTTTTCCAGATTATTGAGGAAGGACCCTGAGAGACAGATAACAGCTTTAAATGCACATGCCTGTTTAACTTGACAGTTTGCAAACAGTGGAGTGACAAAGTTCATGAGCTGCACAAGGAGCCATCTCAAGCTCCCCAGAACTGCAACTTATGACCAGCACCCCACCCACAGAGCCACAAATGTACCTGCAGGGGCTGCATTGCTCCCTCACACTGGAGGTGGGGATTTGTATCACAGCAAACCTGATGTGCCTGAGGAGGAGGGCAAAGTCTTTCTTGAGACATCACACTCAACAAGAGCATGGGATGCCTGGGCCAGCTGTGCAGGAGGGCTCCCTGTTCCAGGGCATCCAGCTCTCTGCTCAGGGCTATGCAACACATGATGTACCCCAGAACCCCAAACCAAATGCCCTATGCTGAGGGCTTAGCTCTGGTACCACAGCACTGAGGTTGTGAGGAGGGCCTCAGTCCTTCATTCATGGAAGATAAGGGAGAACAGCTCCTTGGAAGGGTGCATGGCAATGGAATGAGGCTACCTGCATGCACACCTGAGGAGTGACCAACACAGCTCACATGGGAATCTTTGTGGTCCCCAGTGCTGGGGAAGGAGAGCTTCATGGGATGGTACCCAAATGGATGGAATCTGGTTGAAGGAAAATAAGAGCAAGAAAGCTTTCTCTCTGAGGCACTGGCAAGAAGGGTACTTGAGCTGTAGCACAAGAGTACTCTCCCCCATTTCCTGCTTGTTGCTTTTCTGGGAAAATAGGCTCTGCCCACTAAGCAAACAGGACCATAACCATAAAAAATGGTCAAGCAGACAAGTCTATCAGTTTTATCCTCTCCACAGAAACTATCTGAAATACCTCTGATAAAAGCTAGCAACTCAGGCTAAAACTGGGACATGTGATTGACAATTTATTCTTTTGCTTTTTTTTTTTTTCTCAGCAATCTATGGTCAAGGC
>VZUA01053454.1:0-25217 GCA_013401035.1 Horornis vulcanius
TCCTTCTGCATCCTTCTCCCCTGTCCTTCATCCTTTCATTCCAGGAACGCTCTGGGATGTTCCCCAGGCTGGGGGCACCTCCAGACTACCTTTCCTGCCAGCCCTGACCGCCAATATCCCGATGGCAAACCTACTCTGGAAGCATTTTCCCGGGATCTGAGGCTCTCCATGTCAGAGCCATAGCATGGCTGAGGCCGATGAACACGGAGCAGCCTCACACTGTGGCAGGGAAAAGGCATAAATTCATACATTAAAACATTCTGCTTGGCAAAATCATGTTAAACCCCTGGGATCTGGGTGCTGTGATGTCATATCCAATATTGTTGGGGGTAACATTTGATAAACTCCTGTTAGATGTCATTCTAAAGGTGAGTTAAGGGCTGTCAAAGCCTTAAAGAATTCAACTTGCTGCTTACCAGAGCCACCCTTCTGGCTGAAATCACTCTAAAATAGCACTGTTGCCTCAAAAATCATTTGTCTCTGCAAGCAATGACTTTTCTATTAAAATCTCTTTTAAAGTTTTAACCCATTTTTCTTCAAATCCAAAGTATTGTTGTTCTTAAATAACAGCCAAAACCTGCCCAAAAGTTCCTGCCTTCACCCTTGGCTGTGGTTGGTGCCTGACCAGTTTTACCCATTGCTCGCTTGTGTCAGGACTCTACATTGCTTAATAAATGAAATTTTGGGGTACAAGCTGAGCTCTGGGGGTTACAGCAGCTGTCCCTGGCTTGGTGACCACTGGAAATGTCCTGTGGACAGCTCCAGTGCCAGGCTCACCCTGGAGGAATGTCCCAGCTGCCACCACCTTCCTCCTCCATGCTGCAATTCTGAATTGCACCAAAGGTAGCAGTAAAATAAGCCTTCCCTCCTGCAGCATAAAAATTAAATTTGCCATTATTACGCCTTCACACAAATCCTCATGGAAGAGTGGGTTCCACTTGTGTGAAGGGACTGGATTTCATATTGCACTGGTTAATACCAGTGTCTTTGGAGGTCATCAAACTCAACAGTTAAAGAAATTAATCTGAGAATTTACAGCAGTTAAATACAGCTAAATAATTAATGATGAGGAAATTGAACTTCCCATTGAGATTGGATTAGGAGCCAATGTGGGACACCACTGCTGTAGAGCATCTTTCCCTGGGGAACCTCCCAGCAAAAATCAGCTTCTTTATTGCTTTCCATATCACTAATAAAATATGAAAGGAGAGAATACAATAATATTTTCATATCATATTAATGACCTTCAGAATGCAATCAGACTTGCAGCTCTGGCAGAGCAATTTGCTAACATAATATAAAACTGTTAATATGATATGAAGGTCACTGAGACCGTACAAAAATTAGTGTAATGACAGCAACTAACCTGGGCCCTTCAGCAGCAGGAACAATTAACTTCCAACTTCATTTCTGCAACCTGTACCTCACATGGCAGGGGTTGCTGGATCCCAGGCTGCTTCTTCACAGGTTTTGAGTTCACTTTTCTCCTTCTGCAGGCCTGGAAAAGTATTTTTAAGAGGCCCTGCCATGCTAACCAAGTGCCTTGAGCTCCTTGGAAGGACATCACTGCAGCCATGTTAAAGCAGATTTCTAAAGGAGGTGGAAATCTCCAAAAGACCCAGTGAGAAAATTTCAGATTCCAGGGGATTTGTGAGAAATAAAAGAACAATAATATTTTTAATGGAACTGAGCATTTAAAAATGAAAATATTTCAAAATTATATTATTGTGCTCCTGGCTAAAGCTGATATGTTTAGTTTTGGTAGTTTAAACATGAGAATGTCCAATAAAAAGTACTGAAAATCAAGGATTTAAAAATTATTTTAAAGGAAGCCCTATTCTGAAGCAGGAATTGCTTTTCACCGTTTAATGTTTCTGAAGCACTACAGAGCATGGAGGACAGGGAGCATGTTAAAATCATTATTTAAGGGTCTTCTAAAGAACTAGGTCGAGATAAAAGAGAAGCTATGCTCTTGATCCAGGGTAAACTTTTAGGCCTCTTATTCCAAGTCTGTCCATTTGACCTCACCTTAAAAGCCACCAGTGCAGGAGCAAAACCTCCGGATTTCTCTCTGAAACATCCCACTGATTCCCAAAATATTCCCTTGTGGGAGCACAGAATGGGGGAGAAGAATATAAAAATTACATGAGGCTTCTCCTGTGTTGGACTCCTCTTCTAGACCCTCCAAAACTTTTCTCCTTCCTTGAGCTCCCCTAAATTTCAGCACACACAATGTCCTATGACAAGGAACTTACAGCTTAACAACTTGTTCCATGAAAAGCCATGTTGTTTTATTAAGTTTGGCTACTTGATGCCACTATAAAGGACCTTCTCAAAAAAATTTTTGGGACAACAAAAATAAAGTTATTCTGTCATCAATGAGAGTGTTGTCTAATTACACCAACATCACCATTACAGAGTCGTGATGGAAAAGTCCCTGTGAAATTCCTTCTGAACAGCAGGAGTGGGTCAGACCATGGCTTTGTTTCCATAAAAACAGCTTTTCTGCTGGGCTTCAATACCCTGAATGGCAAATACAGCAAGGAAAAGTGTGTGGGAAGTCACTCTGCACAGTGAGCAAGAGGGGAATCTCCTCCTGGAGGTCCTTTTACTGCCTGAGCCAAAGCCCCTTTATATGTATTTTATATGGGGATTGATTGGTATTTAATTAACCTCCACTTTATGCCATAGTCAATCTTTAATTAAATGCATCCTTAAGTGTAGAATTTAGAGCATCACCAGAATGAGTTTAAGTACAGAAAGGGATTTTATGTTTTTCCTCATAAACAGGAGACAAGGAAGGAAGGAAATTGCTGCTTGGAAGAAAGAACCTCCTCAGCCAAACACAAAACTCTTTGCAGGAGCCATTCCCCCAGAAGGAGACATCCCAATTTCCCACTGGGTGGGGATTTATGGAGAGGGAACCCAAAGCAGCAGCAAGGCTTGGAAGGAAGGAGACCCACCCAGCTCCCCTGAGCTCTTTGGAGCCTCAGTTCTTTGTGCAGCCTGTGAAACACTCCAGGAGAGAAACAAGTGGGGAAAAAAACAAAGGTATTATGGATGATTTTCTAATGTAAACATCAGTGATTTTAATATCTTAAGTAGGGGAATATTGTTTAAATAAGACCCAGCAGTGAAAAAAAAAAAATCATTATTTTATAGTTTGCAACAAAAGCCTGTGTCTGCTGCCTCTGCAAAATTCTGAGCCTTTCTTACACAAAAATGCTGAACATAAAGTTTGGAATCAACTTCTTTTCCATTGCCTTGTAACACTCATCCTGCTCTGATTGCCCTGAGTGGAACCCTCACTCTGGTCACACCACAGCCTGATTTCAAACAAATTGTGATGGCTCCAAACTTTCCTTAATTTTTGCCTTACACAGAGGTCAAGAATCACCACACAGGTTTTGAGTCATTATTAACCAATTTATTAATATCAAAGTGATGTTCTATGAGGAATTCACATTATGGATCACTCACATGAGTAAAAGATTTTCTTACCAAACAAGGCAATTTTGGACCAGGTGTAACCATTTCTGAAGAGAAAAAAAAATCCCTTTATCCCCCACAGAAAAGAACTTCCTCTGCAGGGCAGTTTATGCCCTCCATTTTCATACAGATTTTCTTTAAAAAGACATTTCTCAGGCATCCCATGGGCAGCTGTTCAGGGTTTTCCCTGGACGCAGCCTCGCACAGAAATCAGTGAGCCCCAGAGCCCTGCTGGGTTTCCCTGACAGCAGCGGGGTTCAGCACGCTGAGAACGAGCCCAAGCAATGCCCCTCTGCTTCAATCCCACCAACAAACAGCAAATTAATGGGTATAAGCATGAAGTCAGGCATTAAATTATCTGTTTTCCTACCTTGTTCGTTATCTGTATTCCTGTGATATGGAGAAATGAACTTTGCAGGTAAAATTCTGTCATTTTAACACCATTGGGAAGTGTTGGAAGTGACCTAAAACATTACCAAGTTCCAACTCCCTGCTGAGGGCAGGGTCACCATGGTGTGTGGGTGTGAGATGCTGTCCTGCTTTAGAAAATTTTTTTAAAAATCAAAATAAAACAACTATTTTGATGTTGTTGGTGACAAACCAGGAATCACTGAGTGTTGCAAGTGACAAGCAGGAATTTCATTTACTGGAAACACAAACTCCTCACAATGTCAGCCCACAGCTCTGTCTAGGGCAACACCATTTATTTTTATGTGTCAAGAGCAGGGAAGGGTGGGGAGAGAAGCAGAAAAGGATAACTACCAGCTCAAGAAGGGAGAATTTGGTGTGGGATCACAACAATAAGTAAACTAAGAGATACTTATGTTTGCATTAACTCCAGTTTCATCTCAGCCAGAGCAAGTTATGGTGCATATCAGCCCAGATTTCATCTCCATTAGTGCAGAAGTGCCTTGGGCCTGGTGACCTCATGTTTTGGTTGAATTGGGACCTGGGTATTTCTCTCAGCACACAATAATTGCTCCCCAGAGGAGAGGCCCCCACACCAAGTTCTCATATGGATGATTTGCCATCCTGTCTTTCTCCCAGAATTAAAAGCATATTTGTTTTGCTTCCAGAAAACCAATTACACACAAAGCTCACCTCGCCTGAATTAAAAATCAGAAGACTGAATGTTTTCCTTGTAATATCCCAAAAGCTGAGACGCCCCAGCTGACTTCCATATTTTATTTGAAAGGAAGAAGGAACCCATGTGTCCTGGCAGATCTGGGCTAAAATTGCACCTCATTGTGGCTCCAGATTGAGCCATTTTTCCAAGGAAAGGATCTCAAGTGCAACCATTTCTTTTCAAAACTGACAAATATTTCCATGGCTCCAGACTTGCAGTGGTGGAAGGTCACAGGCTCCCTTCAGTCCCTTTGGGTCTCTTTTCCATAGAGGAAAGGTCTCACTGAGCAACTCAGCTTGGAGACAATGATCTATGAAGAGACTCATGGCTTTCCAAGAAAATAAAGTCTGTCTAAATCATTTAAGCAGGATAACGCCTTCCTCCTTCGTGGAAAAGTGTCTTTCACTGCCTGTCTTATCTTTGTTATGAAAAAAAAGCCTTTCATTCAACTTGCGGCACAATGATCTCGTCCTACCAGTGCTAGACATTCCCTCTGCCCGAGCCCATGTCTCCTAGCATTGGGTCTCCAGCATGAATAATTGCTCTGCACAGGCTGGCAGTGGGCAGGGAGCAGGTTTTCCTGACATCCCTGCCATGGGCAGCCTTCCTTCATCCTGCTGGCTCCGTTCCCTCTGCCGGGCTGGCTGTGGAGGAAGGTGCGGAAGAAGCGAGCAGAGATTGATGGGATGCCACACGATCCTAAAACAAGCATTTCTGCCAGTATCCCTCACTGATACACAGTGAAGAGACTCCAAAATTCCCCCAGCTGCCCAAAATCTGGGCACAGTCCTGCCCTTCCCACCTGTGGCTGCTTCCATAAGTGGCAAAAACTGAGTGTGCCTGGACCATCCCCGGCTGTCGCCCTCTCTGGACTGCAGCCAGCTCCTCCTCCACCCTGAAATGATCTCATGGATTCAGCTTCACCAAGCTTTCTTGGATTCCCTCCTCCAAGATTAGCCAGAAAGAGAAGCCATTTTTGACACAGCTAATCAAAGGGGGGAAGAAAATGCTGGTTTAAAGGCAATAAATAATGAAACCAACTCTTAGGTCAGCTGTGATGTGCTTACACAATTCCTGACATCCCAACAAAACAGCCCAGATGGAAACACAAACCTTTCTAAAGGATAAGGGATTTTACTAACAAAGAGCGAGCAGGATCCTTGATATTCTGACATTTGGAATATTCAAAGTGAAGAGAATTTCTCTATTGAAGTGTCAGCCTTAGTTCAGCCAGAAGCTTGGCACTTGCCACAGCAAACACAGCTCACCTTTAGGATCAATCACTCCCCTGGCCTTACAGCACATCATAAGCAAGTCCTACACCATCCAGGCACTACAAAAAGAGCTTTTCCCCAATAAACCAGCAACCTGAGAGCCATCCTGGCCACCTTCAGCCTGAAATTGCTGCCAAACAAAAACTTTGTTCCTGCCTAAAACAGACATCCTAAGTGAGTGCCTGCCTCTGCTCCATTCTCCATTTTTATGTTATATTCAGTAATTTGCTTTGTTTTCCTGATATTTTGGATTAAGTTATTACATTTCCAGCTATTTCCCCATAGACACTTCCTTAAATAGCTTATGTTGCAATAGTAATAATCCTTTGGATGGTCCAGCTGATTGTTCACCTGATTTCTTTTCATCAGGGTAGGGCCGTAAATTAGATCTCTCTTCTCCAAAGTTTTCTTGGATGAATGGTTTCATTAATAAGAAAAGAAACAGAAATCGATTCCAGCATTTAAAAGGCTCCAAAGAAAAATAATTTCCAAGTAAAGAGAACTTAGGAAATTTCAAAGCCCAGAGAAAAAAGTTAGGACTTTATCAGTTTTCTATAAATCCTAGCTTAAAAAAATAAGGGAAGAATACAGCAGAGTAAACAAACTTGCCAAGAAATGCAAAAATTTCACAGGTGGACATTTTCCAGTGTTTCTTTCCTGATGATGCTTTTTAGAATAACTTTATCCTCTAAGCCTTTAAGAATTTTTTTGTTGTTGTTTTAAGTCTCCCTTTCTACTCTCCTCCAGTTACTGAATTCCATCTGGCCTTTTGTCCCTGCATCCCAAGTAAATGTTTCTCTCCCCTTTGTCAAGCAGCAGGAACACCCAGGTCACATCTCACCTTGTTGGTTCTCCAGGGTTTTGTGTCTTCTGCTGAGGAGGAACAGGGGCTGTGAGGTGTAAACCCAGCTCTGCTCAGACATTAATGTTGAAGAGATGCTGGGATGTTCATGCCATTTGTGCACTCTAAAAAAACAGGGAAATTTGGAAGGGAATTTCTGTTTTGTTGACACCACTGCTGAGCAGGAGTTTCCTACAACAGGAGCT
Organism: Horornis vulcanius; assembly: GCA_013401035.1. Classification (NCBI taxonomy): domain Eukaryota; kingdom Metazoa; phylum Chordata; class Aves; order Passeriformes; family Scotocercidae; genus Horornis; species Horornis vulcanius. The sequence continues at coordinate 6,937 of VZUA01053454.1, forward strand.
GCTGGAAAACACTTTTGCTGAACAGTCTCCAAAGTGTCACTGGCAGCAAATCATCCCCTTCTTAGCCCTGGATAATTTGTAAGGACGTTTGGAGGCTTGTGCTGGGGCATAAATCATTGGCAGCACACAATTGATTCATGGGGAATTTCATAGACTTCACTCTCAACTCCAAACAATTACCACCGGGCTGATTTCAGAAAATGATTCTTCCCTTGGGATGAAAGCATCTAAATCAAGCTCAGTTTCAAGCCACAAAAAATTAATGGAAGGTATTGCCATCCCACTGTGCAGGGAGCTGTGCACATAAATCCCACCTCATGGAATTCTACGCATCACCCAGTTTCAAAATTTATATTAAAAGCTCACCTGAAGTATGAAAGCCACATTCTCACAATTACATTTTCACTTTAAGAAACCCCAATATATTAAAATAATCAAAAAGTCATGGGCTTATAAAAACATGTACCTTTGATGTTGTATTATCCCAGGAAGAGGTTGGGTATATCAATTTTTAACAGCATTAAGTGCTGCTGATCCAGGGAGTTGGTGTTCAGAGCAAGGCGTCTTCAGAGCATGTTTTTGTCACCACCTTGTCTAAAGGACACAAGAAATGGGTTGGAGACTCCTGGAAGAACATTTGGCCACAGCAAAGGGAAGACTATTTGTGATTTAGTAAATTATTCCAGACTTCAATTGATCCACTTTGTATTTTCTTCCTCTTTACTTTTCAACAATTTAGGGCATTTTTTTAAATTAAATACAAAGGCCTCAGCACGTTTCAGAAAATTAATCACTTTTGGCATTTATTAGCTATTCATTTCTGTTTAAAACATGTTTTATAATTCATTAAAGTACCTCAAAAATTAAATTCTTTACAGCCGTAGGCCCAAATTATATTTAAGTAAGAAAATTAAGCACAGTATTAAATAGTGAAGAATTCTGAAATATTAATTTGGCCTGTAGCATTTCAAATGTTTATTTGCAATAATTAATTTGAAACCAAGTTTACATTGCCTTTGCCAGGAGTTTGGTGGGAACTTTGAGTTACGTTACTAATTTCCTCAAATCTGCCCTTACTCCCTTCCTGACAAGCACTTCCAGCTCATTTAAATTAATTCTTTCAGCTATTTTGGAGTTTGATTGTTTTCCATGGGGCACAGGGAATCATTTTCCAGTGGGCACAGCCCACTCTTCCTGGGCTGGTGCAGGGGGAATTAGCAGCTGGAGCTATTAATTAACTTGAGGTTCCTTTTCTGCTCCCCCCCCTCTGCAGCAGGAGCCTGAGCAGCACAAGGAAATCTCTTCTTTTGGGTTGGAAGGGATCTTTAAAACCCATTTAGTCCAATCCCCTTGCCACGAGCAGGAACACCTTCAGCTTGAGCATAATGTGATTTTCTAACCTGGCAAAGCAAGATCTTAACTATTTTTTATTCCTTAATTGTTGTCTTACTATCAGAATTTAATGAGTTTTTCTATCAGTTTACTCCAGATGCTGAACCCTGGAGTATCAGAGCATTTTAAATTGCAATAAATTTCCTAATGAACACAGTAAACATGCACGAAATTCTATTTACAAGCATAGAGGTTGTTTAAATCACCTTTCCTAGGGTTTAATAGCTTTAAAAATCACTAAAAACATACACCTGGTCTCTACTTGGATCCAAAATATTTCTATTTACCTCAAAAACCTGCATTTTGAGGGTTTTGCCCTAGATCAGAAACTTCCAGGTTTGCCTTGTGAAGTTGTTTTCAAATCAGAAGTTTTTGTGCTTGGCTGCACCAATTCCATTGCTCTGGAAGAGCAGAGGAAGAGCTGCAAGAGGGAAGTTCCACATCCAAGCACTGCCCAGATGTTTCTGTGTGGACCCGTGTGCTGCCCTGGCCCTGCCATGCTTCTCCCTCCTGGGTGGAACAGATCCCTGGGAATGCTCCCAGCCCAAACCCTGCCGGAGCTGCAGGAAAGTTTGGACAACGCTCCAGGGCACAGGGTGGGATTGTTGGGGTCTGTGCAGGGATAGGAGCTGGACTGAGATCCACGTGGATGCCTCTCAGTTCAGAATTATCTATGATTTCATTATTCCTGTTTGTCCTCCTTCCCCAGGATTGGAAAGGTGTGTCCTCTGGGCTAAGGAAGATGCTCCAAGCTGGTCCTGCCGGCGCTGCTTCTCTGCCCCTCAGCCAGGAGCAGCAGATAGGAAGCTGTTCTATTAAATTCTTCGGGATATGGGCATGAAGGGATCACATAACCACGTCCCACAGGCAGGACAACAAAAGAACCAGGAGAATAAGACATTCCCAAGGAGAAATGAAGAAATGAAATAACAAAACACATACTAATTCCAATAGTGCAACTGAACTGCAATTCCCGGCCGTGCATCCTTCCGCCGCGCCGACCCCTGGAGGGTTCCAGGTGGGATCAATCCCGGCAGGAAGGCTCGGGGGCGGCTTGCGGGGCGCTGCCTCCATCTCCTGGGTGCTGCGGGGAGCGCAGGGGCCGGCCGGGAATGCCGGCACGGGAAACGCCGGGAATGCCGGCACGGGACCTGCACATCCCCGGGACAGCCAACACCAGCACCAGCACAGCAGCGCCGGCATCCCGAGCGGGTTTGGGGTCACTGCGACCCTGTAACCACCCGGCAGCTGTCCCCCAGAGAAGAGCAATAAAGAACTGTGCCCCCCTTTCCCCACGCTGCTCCTTACCCCTGCTCCTCGCTGCTTTCTCGCCCATGGAATGACTGAATTCAGCCCCAAACNGCATTGAAAAAGATTTGTAATTCAATAAAACAGGAAGGGACCTTAAAGCCCATTTCTTTCTGCCCCTTGCTATGGGCAGGGACACTTCCCCTATCCCACACTGCTCCCAGCCCCATCCAACCTGGCCTTGGACACTACCAGGGATGGGACAGGCACAAGCCCATCAAAATTATACTGTTATTCCCTCACGATAGCCTTAAGAAACAATAACCTCCCTTAAATTAAGATATCCCTCTCTCTGTAATTCCAGCCATCCCTGCAGAGACCAACCAGAACACAAACCTGGATGCTGAGGGCCACAAAATGCATCTGTTCAGGAATAAAGGAATTTGTACAATCAGCCAGCACTAGGGCATTACACTTGTTAAAACACAACTTGGTACAGAATTGCTCTGGGATAGAACACTGTGCATGCCAAAAATCAAAGAGCAGGCCCAGCTCTGGAGAGTTAAAGATTTGTTCCAAGGCTGGAAATGCAAACGACCCCAAGGGGAGGGAGCTGTGAGGGAGCTCCTGCCCAAACAGTGCCACAAGGGACTGCAGAACTGACCTCACCTCTGCCAAAAGCTTCCTGAATCTTGCAAGAGGCCCACAAGAAGCCCCAGCCTCTGAGAAAAGTTCTTCCCCAGAGCATCTGGAGGGAAATTATTAAACAATAGTTAAAATAAATGCAGTTAAACCCAATTTTGGCAAAACTGCCAGCACACACCTGCTCCCTCTTCCTAGTGCTGCTGGGACAAGAAAAGGTGGGGACATCTTTACCTTAAAATATTTTGTACCCCATAAAAACACAAAAGAGATGTGGGAAGGTGCCTCGTACAGTCATAAGCCTCAGAGATGAATCATGGAGAAAACAGCTCCTGAGAACCAAAATTTGCAGGAAAACAAAGAGCAGAATGGAATTAAGGCATATTCTGGAGCCTCTTTTTTTTAAACACTCGGCTCATCCCTGTCCTTGGTGTCTCCAAAAATTCAGTAAGGTTGGCTTTTAATCCATACCTTGTCTTCTCCCACCCAGCAACACCTCAACAAGCCTGCAGATCTCAATAACTGAAACTCAGGACATTAAAAATTATTTTAATGTTTTTGTCCAATTTGATTCGTTTCTCCTGCCTACCTTGAATGAAATCAAACAAATCATCATTATCTGGGAAACTTGCACCTGCTGCCTCTTCTGTGGCTCCAGTCTCCCCCCTCTTCTGCCAAGTGCTGGTAAAAGCAGTGTCTTGTGTGAGCAAACAGCACCTGGGAGATGGCCCTGAGGGAAAGGTGGGAAAACCTTCCTGTGCATTCAAAAAAACAAAGTATTTATAAACCATTGTGAATACCAACATCACCAGCAGTTGTCAAGTACCTCAGGAGGATTTTAAACCCAGTTTTTAATGTCATTCCTGCCACTTAGAATGCAAGAGTCTCTTTTCAAAGGATCAGATCTTTGCAGGAAAATTACTTCCTCTAAATATATGGAGTCAAACTTAATAGGTACTTAATAAACAGAGGTAGATGATCCCACCCTGAGGTAACACATCAATCCTACCACTGAATGTCTGTTTTGCTGTAAGCGTGGCATGAAACATTTGCCTGAATATAAATTTATAAACAGCTCTTGATGTATGTGAGATTTTTGGCAAGGTTTATGAAATAATTCATATAAATTTAGTTTAGCAATGTTTGCTCATTGTTTTTTATATCCATTTGAAAACCAGGAGCAAGCGAACTTTCAAAGCAGAAGTGATGGATTTCTGTCAATTATCAAATGTTATGAATTTGCAACCCTTTTATTCTAGTACTCAAGAAACTGCCTGCTAATTAAAACTGTACCTTCATGATTATTCTGGGGTTTGACAAAAATAAATACAATTTTGAGGTTGTCTTTGGTGTGTTGTAATTGAAGGCAGCAGTGCCAAGAGAAACACCACTGCACTGTCAGACCCAGCCTTGCAAGAAGAGAACGTAGTACAATGCAAACTTTAATGTCAATATATACAGAGCTTTAAAGAAAACATTTCTTTTAAAATTAAATGAAATAAATACAGTATGATACAAAATCCACAATATGCTTAAGAGAAAGAAATGACAGTTACAATATCTGATAACGGGGACCTTTTGTAGAGTTTCATCTTTGAAGTACCTCAGAGAGCATGGAATTCATTGCACACTGTTCTCAATTAATGCCCTTTATGGAGATTTAGCCACATGCCAGGGGAGTTTCAGCTCTAACCAGAGCATCAGTGCAAGATGCCAAAGTGCTTGGGACATTATGACAATGCAATTAATTAATTAGCCAACACTGCTCAAAAGCCTAATGCAAAACACCCAAACCTGAACACTTGGTCCTGCAAAGCAGATCCACCTCCAACATCCTCAGTCCTCATGTGAAAAACCCCACAAGAGGATTCAGGGTCATTAAAACTTATTGGTAATCAGCTATTGCCCAAAAATTAATTATTAAGAGACATAATTAAGTATATTTTAAAACTTTCAGAGAAAGTTTGCTTTCGTTACACAGGAAAAATCTCAAGAAAACCAGCTGCTGCTGATTTTGTGGGGGACTTTCTAATTATGCAAATTATTACAATATTCAATCAGCTTCAGCCATACATTAAGGGCAGGGGTTTTCAAATTTTTATCCACCCTTCTATTTGGAGAAGCAAATATTTAAAAAATAACTGGAGCAGGGACAGAGATGTTGATGCAGAAGGCTTGTGTGGTATGAATGAAGTGCAGGGATGCTACCAACAGCTATCAGAGCACACCTAAAAAAACCTGGGAACAAACTTTTAAGGAGAATTTTATGGTTTTAACCCTACAGAGCTCCTATAGGATTACATAAGGACTCTACTATGATCACAGCTTCAGAAGCTTTCTGGAAACTTTGAGAAAGAAAAACGTGCTCCTCCCTCTCCTCCCACAAATATTTGCAAACTTTTAGTTCTGTATAGGATTGAAAAGCTTAAGTGCTACAGAAATACACAAAACCTTGTTTGCATTGATGTTTTAGCATAATTTCACTGATACAAACCAGCAGAACTATTACAACCTTGTGTAATTAATTTCACACAGCTCTACAGACCAGTCTCTAAATAGATTGCAAGGAAATCCTGACGTTTGCTAGAGATTATTTTAACTATTGAACAGCTGAAGATCAGCTTTGGAAAAGGTATTAAAACATGGGAGACAGAATTCCAGCTCAGCGTGACTGACTTGGGTGAGGTTTTGGATGCCTTCTCTGGCTGCAAGAACATTCAAACAACAGAGGCCTCAAATGAAGAGCAGGATCAGCCCCCTGCACCTCCTGGCGTGGGCAAGGGGATTTCACTGATTTTCAGCACAATGGGAAAAAGAAGAAAACCACACAAGCCACAAAGCAGTGGCTTGACAGGACCCAACCAGGAAAGCTCTCAGGAAGGGCCCTGTGACCCCACCATAGGCTCACCATGGTGCCACTGCAGTTTTTGGATATGGAACAGGAATTCAACAGAGTTCCTCACTTTATATCCCAAGGATAACTGAAGGTACAAATTGAGATAACCAGGGGGGAAAGAACAGCTAAAGAGGTCCTGAGCCCACTCCAGCTCCAGTGGGAATCTGCTTTCTGTTAGCATCAGAGCTGGAACTTACTGATAATGATCATCACCAACCACCAGAGCAGAAGCTTCTTTTGGCAGGAAGACACTGCCGAAATATTCTATCATTAAAGATTTAGTTCTGTGGAAATTCCTTTAGTCTGAATGCCTAGTTCTGTGTAATTACGAGCCTTTGTGAAAATTTGGCTTTTTTTTCTAACTCAGTAAGGCAGTAAAAACACCACCAGTTTGTAAACTTGAACTGTGTCCAGATGATATGAAATAATTTCCACCAACCTTTCACTGCAGCCATAGCACTTTCCCATTTCCCACCTGCTCTTGCTCCTCAAATCTTTAACTGACAGCTCATGAGCAGACCATGCTACTTTTAGATATCTAAGTTAGGGAAGAAAGGGATGAGAAACAAGCAAGGAATTTCCAAAGGAGCCTCACAAAGATGATCATTAAATACAGTAAAAGTAAACTGCAAGTGAACTTCTTCGTGTTCCTGCATATCCCAAATATTTTCAAGAGTGATTGGCATACCAGTGTACACTGGCCTGTCAGATATAACACATCCCTATGTTTTCCCCACAACAAAACAACTTTATAATGCTGCAATCACTGAAATGTTGCTTTTACCCCTCAACTACAACTTACACTAAAGGTCAGCAGTGATCTAACACAGGGATAACTTTACAGGAGATGTTTTAAATATTCTGCAATTAATCAGAACATCCACCTTGTTTGTGTTCTTTTCCTCTCACCACCTTGGTGCTGCACATCAAGAAAACTTGAGTCCCTTCAGCTGCTTCCAACTCTCTTGTGCAAAATGCTTTTAAGGTGCTTATACTGTGGTGCTTCAAGCAAGCTAAAAGGAAATACTAACAGAAACACTGTTAAATGACTCAAGGGTAAAGCCATTAAAGACCAGCTGCTGCCTTACAGGAAAGCTGAAGACAATTCAAGTTTGACATTTTCATTGTATTCCAGGCCTTGCATTACACCTCTTATCCCCAAGACAAGTTTTAGGACTACATTTAAACCCACATTACACCTAGACCTGGACACAAGGGGTTTAATTTCCACCACTTTTGCCCTTATTTTTTGAGTGAATTGAAATTATTTTGGCAGTCATCTTTAAATTTACATAAAAACTACTCTGGCAGAGTGTAGACAAGAGTTCTCCAGGCATTTTTGCTGGAAAAGGTCTTCAATAAGGAAAAGGAGGATGAAGCAACTGCAAAAGGGGCAGATTTTGTATTAAACAAGGAGCTTTCCATGAAAGCAGTTGTGTTCTTTGATAAGCTTTAAAGCATTTCAAACAGGCACCTCAAAACTAGGCATAAATAGCCCCTAAAGCTTCCAACATCTATCAAACACTCAAGAAATTCCACCTGGGGGATGTTCTGTATGATATAAAGAGCACACCTATGTTTGCTATGTCATTAAGTCTCAAATCTACCTATATTCTTACCTAACTATTTGGCCAGATAATGTCCATCTTCCCCCACCAAAACAGAAGAAAGCAGCTTATCTAAAGGTACTTCCAACACCACTGAGTCCTTCAGAGGTATAAGCAAAAACCAGCCAACAACCCCTTGTGAGATATGAGTTACCACCACCACTCCTGGTGCTTGGGCCAGAATTCTCCTGAAAGTTTTTTTTGTGCTGTCTCAAAACACTCATTTCTGTCAGCCCTGGCATCTTGCATTTGAAAATTCAATGATGACAAATGAGTTTGAACTACGTCTGAGTTCTGGTCACTTCACAATCTAATGTCACTAATATATTTAATATTTAAAATCATCCTGCTATGTCACTACAATTGCTCAGTGTCTACAACTTTTGAAAACACTTCTAAGTGTATGTCTGAATGAACTACCAGCAGTTAGCATTGGTTTTGAGTCAGGAAACCCCAAGGTAATTCTGGCCCTGAAATGAATTTTCTCTCCACCAGAGCATTTCAGAACAGCTGAAGTCCTAACACCAGACAGAGGGCACGTGAGTGCTGGCCCCAGGACGCTGAAATGAATTTGTCCCTAACCATGAAATTTCTTGGTCAGAATTCCCTTATCTGGGCACACAGCAAGGCTTATTTATTTTCCCAAGCTACCCCTACAGTTAGGCAAAGAGAATTTTGCATTTCTGTTCTGTAATATTTGTACATGCGGCAAGAGAGTCAAGAGAGAAGCAACCTTCTATTAAAAATAAAATCAAATAAATAAAAAATAAACCTCAAGTGCCAAGTTGGTTTTAATAAAGTGTCAGTTTGTCTCACATGCCAAACAAACTTAATAGTGGGTGTGTATTTAGTGGAAAGACTGCTGAGGAAAATAACATAGTTGTAGTAATGGATGGGAAATATGCATTGAGCTGCATGATGTTGTTTTGAAGTGGCACCAATATTTCTGAGAGCCTGAATTTTGACAGTTTATGCACAGATTGACTTTCTCTAGCTCAGTGCAGGACACAATTTGTGGTAACAACTGGAAATGTTCATTTTCCTGTTAGAGGCCATAACCAGCATTTCTTTTGGGTCACAAGAGATCAAACTGAAGCGCAGGATCTTGTACATCCCTATGGTTTGTATTTCCACAGAAACTCCTCAGTTACTGGCACCAGGCAAACACAGATCTACCAAATCAACAGTGATGAATTAACTCTGGCAAATCACATTGCTCAACTCTGCATAATAGTCATGGACAAGGGAAAGGAATTGAGTTGAATCAATGAAGTGCACAATTACAAACCAAAGAATTTGCCCTTCACAGCAGGGTCTAAAGGTGTGAAGCGAGAAAACACGCACTGACACTTTATGCACAACTTGGTCACTGGCAACGGTCCCCTAAACCATTTTTTTTAACTGAACCCAGCAAAACTATACAGAATGTGAAAGAATATTTGCAACAGATCTCAAAGGACAGTGTAGAGAAATTCATTATGGTGTACCTGATGTTTAAATTAACAGATACGGCCTGTAAAACAAACACAGTATGAACCTGTGGATTTTTTTTTTTTCTTTTTAAAAAAAGGACTTTTACAGAATTCAAGTAGTGTAGCAGGAAACCATAGATGCCTTTTGATCACAGGTCAGGCAAAATAGAGCCACTTGCTGGGTTTCCCCCTTGTGTCTGCTCAGGTGTCCCAGTGGATCTATAAGTCTGTGGATGTGAGCTTTTTCATGCTCCGTCGCTGAGCTAAACTGGAGGCTGCCACAGGCTCCAGCACTGGCTGAAATGTCTTGTGATTCAGTGCAGAATATGTAGCAGCCATGGCTCCCTAGAGAAAAAGGAAATACATGACAATAATTCATATATATAGAAGTCTTAATCAGAAAATAAAGCAAGTAAACATTAAATACTCAACTAACTCCATTAAAACCAAACAAAACTTATGCCAGGTCATGTCAATTCTCTAAAGTTTGTTAGGAGAAAAAAAAAAATCTGTTTCTGAATCCTTCCAATGTCTAAGCATGGGTGTCTGACACTTCTCTTTCTTTTGTATTTCTTTTATATCCCTTGGATGTGGGAGTCACCTGCCAATGTAGGTCAGAACTTGTTTCTTTCAAGCCAGATTAGCACCAATTTCTCAAATACAGCCCCTTCAGTGGCTACTCGGGTTCTGACTTAGGGAGACAACTCAAGAACTGCCTTACAGAAAACACCCACAAAAATCTCTTCCTCTACACAGAGGTCCAAAATAATTATTTACTCATTTCATTTGTAGAGGGATTCTATACAAGGGTATGTAGGACAGGGGAATGGACAGGACACAGGGAGTAGCTTCCCACTGCCAGAGGGCAGGGTTAGGTGGGATACTGGGAAAGAATTCCTGTCTGGTGAGGCCCTGGCACAGGGTGCCCAGAGAAGCTGTGGCTGCCCCTGGATCTCTGGAAGCATCCAAGGCCAGGCTGGACAGGGTTTGGAGCAATCTGGGATAGTGGAAGGTGTTTCTGCCCATGGCAGCAGGTGGATGGCCCAGCTTTAAGGGCCCTCCCAACCCAAACCATTCCACAAATTTGTCTCTCAGTGTAACTTAAATGTGTTGGTTCTGTGGAAAACAAATAGAAAAAATGAGACTTCTGTTTGTAGCTCTGAACAAACAGAACTTTTTGCACAGCCCCCAGCTGAAGCAGCATCCCAGGTGGGTTTACCTTTACTAGATGTGGGGCATCTTGCCTGTTGAGCTGATAATGAGGCAGCTGGTCCCTACAGGCAATCCAGGAATGCTTCAGCACCTGCTCGGCCGTGTACCGCTGGTGGGGATCCACGTGCAGCATGTGTGACAACAAGTCCTGCAGGGAAGGGAAACACAAAGATGGCTCAGTCCAAATCATCTTAGGTGGCCTTTAAGGCAGCAGGGATGGCAGCAATGAGAGAAGCACCCGATGCAGAGGGATTAACACAATGCCAACACACAGAGATCAGCAGACAAACAGGATCATTCTGTGCCCTGACACTGCAGAAGGCTGAGAACAATGTGTGGTACTATTGGAGCAGTTCAACAGAGCCAGCCTTGATTGCAAAGCAACTCACGGTTGTGCCTTTCATGTTTATTATGAATATAATCTTTAAAAGATTAAAAATCCTATTCAAATGTAGCAGGCAGATTTTATGGAGGAAAGCTATTATTTGCAAATCTCTCTCCTTGTTCATTTTGCACTTTGGGCTCTGCTGACTCCTCACTACAATTGAATTCAGAGGCAGTGAGACACCAGCAAGGAATTTTTCCTTCAAGAAGGCACATAAAACATAAAGCCAACAGCAATGGACATTTGTTTTTGCCCGTTAAAAGCATTAGCAATAAGCTACTGATTAATTACAACATTGGTTCAAAGGAGAGGTGGGTGGGAAGGGCACAGAGCAGAGACAGCAATAGTTTGAAATAAAACCAAAATATGAGCAAGCTGACAGAATGTTCCTTTTGTTTTAGGTACAAAATGTGAAGCATTCTTAAATACACAAAGTGAATTTCTCATGCTAAGACAGCAGCAGCCAACAAGCATTCTGAATCACTCCTACTGAAATGAACAAATAGTGCAGCTCCAAAGGATTGAGAAAAAATATTTAAACAATAATATTAAATATTAATGCTAATCTATTTAAAAGGTAACACTGGTGATTAAGATACCCACAGAATGGGTCAATACCATCCCAGGGTATCCATACTGATTACAGATGGAGTCTTTAAACAAAGTGTTGGAGAAGATATCCTTCCATGCAATAAAGTCTGCAGATAATAATAACAAACTACACTTATAGAGCAGTCTAGCTGATAAAGCTCAGTAAAGTTCATTGGAATTCAACAAAAATATAAAACCAAAACACATTTACACCTTTGCTGCATCTGAAACAGTGTCCCAGTTGCCTCCACTTAGAGAGAATTTTCCACTGCCTATCCGTACCAGGATCTCCTCAGGGGTATCATTGGGACCATTGGCAAATGGAGTATAGCTGGTGAAAGAAAAAAAACAACAAAAACACCTTGTTGGATAAAAACTGAAAGAAATTGCAGCAAAGTGGTAAATCCTCATTAATCAGTCAATATCCCACTGCCAACAGAAATACATCACAGAATATATACACATACTATTAAATATTAATATTTCTAATATTAAATGAGAAGCACAGATTTATCAATAGAATAATTTCCAATAGACAGGATTTAGCCATAAGACTAAAAACCTGCTCTTTTTCTATTAGAGCAGAATTCAGCAAACATCTCTCATTTGGCCACTAGATGCTTCCTAGAGCTTCATCAGGTTTGGATGTTTAGGAAACCAGAATCACAGCCCAGACTGTTCTACACAGAAATGCAGCAGAGGAAGGAGACACAAGGTGAGTAAAGGGGATGGGGTGGCAGGACAAGAGGCTGGAGGGTAAAAAGAAACCCACTGCATATTTTCAGACTCAATTCCCTCCTGAAAACTGGAGGAAGTCTTTGTCACCCCCAAGCCCTGCACTATGGGAAGAGAAACCTTGATCCTACTTGTGAGATAGAAGTGGTTTATTTGGTTTGACTCAGAGCTGCCTGTCCTGCCTGAGTGTCTGTGTCATTCCATGAGCCCATGCCTCACCATTTCTATGGAAGCAAGGATTCAGGCAACATTCTGGGATTTTAGGTAAACAAAACAGCTCAGAAATATTCTCACCCTGCCAACATTGTGTAAAGGAGAACTCCCAAGCTCCATATGTCACAAGCAGCATCATATCCCTGTCTCATGAGAACCTATGAAACAAAGAGTGTTAAAGACTTGCCATGTATTAAAGAAAAAAACCCCAAAACAACACCACAGCCTAAGGAAGGGTAAGACCATCCCTGGATCATGTCGGAGATTTGATTATTGATTTTCTAATATACAGGTTGCAGTAAATACCAACAATATTTCTTGTTCCCAGGTTATCTCTTTAAGATTTTCAACAGGCTCACATCTTATTTTTGAGGTGGACTCTGCTATTTTTAAAGCAGGTTTATACTAAACACATGTCCCCAGTGTTTAAAAAGCATGTGTGATTATATTTAAAGAAAAGTAGCAGAAATGTTGTTTTTTATCCAAACATTGCTGAAATGTTTAAGCATTTGATGCACCAAAAACAGAATAAAGAAAACACGGAGCAGCTTGAAATACCTCTGGTGCCACAAAGTTTGCTGTGTAGCAGGGAGTTAGAAGTAGTCCATTTTCTCCTCGAAGTTGTTTTGCAAATCCAAAATCACAAATCCTGATGGAATCAGCATTGTTTGAATCATCAGTGTATAAAATATTACTGGGCTTAAGGTCTCGGTGCACCACCTTGAAGCAAAGACATTAGAAAAGCCATAATTTAGGAGGAGCAGATGTATTTGTTTGTAATTTACAATTCGTGAAAGCTATTCTCTAGATTAAGGTACTTATGAGAGTTTTAAACAACTATAACTTAAAGTACCCAAAAATTCTAGTTCAAGTAATGTAATAAAAACCTCCTGGTTCATAACGCAACTGGAACCAGCATCACCATTTGGCAACAAGGAGAACAGGACAAAAATCTGCTATTTCATAAAGCATAGAGTCCAAAGGCTTTGCCAGGATTACAGGATAAATTGTTTCTATTATTCACCTTTGTGATAAAATACAAAATCTTGTAGCATGAGAACAAGCCAAGCGAAGCACACAGGGCCAGGGAGTGGTAACTCCAGAGCTGTGACAGGGGTGTGGGGTGGGAGGGCTCACTCACCCCCTGGCAGTGCAGGTAGTCCACGGTCTTGGCGATGGTGAAGAGCACAGCGCTGGCCTCCCGCTCCGAGAAGAATTTCTGCCTCAGGATCCGGTCCAGCAGCTCCCCACCCTTCATCAGCTCCGTGACCAGGTAGATGAATCTGCCATCATCATACACCTGGGAGAGGTTGAACAGTGCAGTCACACAGATTACACTGAGCTACTGAAAGGCAACATCTGCAGTTACACATCCCCAGAAACCCCCTCCTCCCACAGGAGCGGGCAGCACAAACAGCAGGGACTGCCAAAGCAGGGACTGCCAGGCAGCTCATGTGTCATCCTGGGAGTTCATGACTCAAGCTGTTAATTCATCATTCTCAATTCAAGTTGTTAATTCATCACTCTGAGTTACATTTTTCAGTGTAAAAACTTCCACTGGAAGAACAGAGCAGCCCTACAACTTCCTACGGCTCTTCCCCTTCAGGGTCATTCTGGCATAGACAGGACAACAAGCAGGACACTGCTTTCTTTTCTTTTTTGGTTACCAACACACTGGCTGCTCCTTTGAAACAAGAAGAAATACGGCATTTCTAACCTTTACATCATTTCTCACTTCAGGCTGGTTAAACAGGCTTTAGAAAAAATTAGTATCAGGACAATATATTTTGAAACACACCCTTTACTATTATGTACTGCTGTCCCAGTAGATATTTCTATGTAAAAGAAATCTAATTAACCCCAATAAACTGCCTACATCTGCATTTATTTTTTCAGCACTGTGTAATAATAAGAGACAGCAGAAAAGGAGGTACATACATCCTTTAAAGTAATAATATTTGGATGTTGCCCATAACGCATGAGAATCTCGATTTCTTCTGAGGGATCCCTTTTGCTTTTATCAATTATCTGCAAAATATAACAGGAAAAACAACTTGCATAAGCAAAGTCTATTTAATAAAGGCAGTTTTTGTATTTATATTCTCATTTAAACAACAGAATAAAAAAATTCTAGAGTTCATTACTTCTTACTAATCATGAGTAAATAATCTTCCAGCTTCTAATCCCATTTATTCATTTCTTGCTCTATCCTTGTTAAAATTCTACCATTAATGCAGCCTATCCTGCTCCACTGAACAAGGAAATGCCTGAAGTATCACTAATTCCCTGCAGCCCAGTTCCACCCTTGTGGATCCCATTTTATTTCTGGTTTTCCCATCATTGTACGGGATTTTCAGCTTTCAAGATTGCAACTTATAAACAAATAAACAGCCACAACAACTTGAAAATTCACAAATCTAAGTTTTCAAATCTACTAGCCAATATTTTCAGAATGTCAGAGTGGAATTTATGCCAGTACCTTCACAGCAAACTCCATGTTTGTAGCTATGTGAATACATCTCTTGCACACAGAGTAGGAGCCCACACCAATATCTTCCTTCAGTTCATAGACATCAGTGAACTGTGCACTGTTTCCATGAAGCTGCTTTTAAAAAACACAAGCAAATGGTTATCTAAAGCAACAGGATTCTCTTTGCCATTACACTGGTACCAACAGCAGAAGTTTCTCCTGCTTGCTCATGATTTTGCTTTGAAATTCTGCCTCCAGAGAAACAGAAACTCACTTTTCAAAATCAAAAATATTGAAGTGTTTAATAAGACACGTTTTATAGGGGTCTCAAAAAGCAAAACCTTACCTGGACTATGGGCAGGATATTGGTGAGGGGTGATATTTTATGGTCTTCTACAGTAGTAGTTGCAACAAAACTAAATCCCTTGAAGAGCTGGTGGGCGTTTGCACTGGGTGGCACCCCTGGAGAATCTGGGGGCACACAGACACACAGGATTAGTGTGGCTACATCCCAGCAAGGCCACCTCATAACACTCAGGAGAGGTATGTTACAAAAACCATCTTGAGGGGATGGAAGCAAACAAGAGGAACAACAATGCTAAATAATAAATAAAACTTCTAGTTTGTTATCTTTGCTCTCTGACTTCAGTAACAAACACAAACCAGTATTCCAGGGTTCAGATAAAAACTGCAAACCACTGCAGGAATTTATGTGTGAACACATGTTTTAAGGAAGAGGTTTACTGAAACAAAACTACTTATGGAAAAGATATAAAGGTTATTGTCAAAACTCAACAGCTTTGTAACACAGAAGAGCAACAACAGAACTGCTGCTTCAGTGGTGAATGAACTGCTGGCTGGGCACAAATGAGGCAACACAAGAACATCCAATCAGTAAATTTTCACTAAAGAAAAAAAATCCCTGAATTATTAGAAATAAGTTTTCCTCAGGTTATATTCTGTGCACCTCTGAATTCACTGAAATCTCACAGCACAGCTCAATAATTTTGTGTAGCCTATTAAGAACACAGACCTTCTCCAAACAAACAAGGGAAGAGGGTTTAGAAGCTGGATGCAGCAAGAATAAAAAATTCACGAAAGATAATCTGAAGTGAAACTTGAAGCAGACAAAACAATAATAAAGATAATAGTTAATGTTTCTTAAAGCAAGGCAATCTCAATGAAACACTGACCCTAAAAATAATCACTGCAGCAATCAAATTGAGTTTAATATTAAATACTTGCCCTCAAACACTGCATGCTTGACTCTAATCATAATTACAAACCATAGTTCAGCTTTTAATACTCCATTCATTTTTTTCTTCTTGAGTCAAAAATTAGCAAAATATTCAAAGAACAGAAATCTGCTGTGGGGAACATCCTCCTTCAAAGCACTGAAACCCTGGTGCATCTTTTCCTTTTAACTTTGTCCCTGGTTTTTCTGCTTACTGTTTTAGCATTAATTTGACTCTCCTGTCCCACAAACCCCACACATTTATAGCCATGCACAGTTACCTTTTGGTGTTTTTGCTGTGAATTCTGGATCAAAACAGAAAGTATCTTCTGGCTTTCCAGAGGCAGGTTTGAATGGAGGCTGAATTTCTCTTCTGAACAGTTTCTGAAAGGACAAAGATTTTAGAGTCAATGAAGCTTCCATGGGCATTGTTATTTTGCCAAAACAAAGGGTAAAGGACCAAGACCTCAATCAGTGTCAGGCACATCCCTCATGGCAAGGAACTGCCCATTCTCAAAGCTCTATTTCAGGTTTTTCCTAATCCACCAAACTAAATCAGGGGAAGATCTCAAATCTGAAATAAATCCCATTTACAGGTCAGGAACAGAAAACTTCATGTCAACGATGTTGAATCCCCAGGCAAAATTCAAAAGTTCTAAGAGCATTTCCTTGACATTTCTCTCCTACTTTCAGACCTATTTTGTGCATTTTTTTTCAATTTAACCTTCCTTCATAAAAGCATGCAGTATATTTCAGTTAAAAAAACCAAAACAACTAAAGTAACAAATCAACCCTAAAGGGACCTAAATTCATCCCAAAGAAATAAAGAGGTAAACTACAGAAGTGTCGTCATCAACACCACTAGAGTGAAATAAATACAAATTATTGTCAAATAGAAAAAAAAAGAAAAAAAAAAAANATCTGCTGAGCCTTCCAACTTCCCTGCTAGTATTTATTTCAACATCAGTCCCTTCAAAGGGAAAAAAAGTAAATAGTCAAGCCAGACAACAACTTCTGAAGTGTATTCACATAAAGCAGTAAACTTTTGGCGTTATTAAAAACTTGTTGCTGAACAGACTCTGAGGTAGCTGCTGCATGAATACAGCTAGAAAATCACTTTTCATAAAAAAAAATACAGGAGATAAATAGACAGAATGATGAGGGGCTTCAAAGAAATAGGTGAGCACAGCACTGCCCTGGGTGGCTGCAGTTCTGTCAACACAGCCACGTCTTATTTCTTCCATCACAGCAAAGAGGGGATTTATTTCACTCACAGCACCTTGACTGCGAGAATCTTTCTGGTAAACACAGCTCAGAGGATGAGTGAGCCACAGAGCAAAATCATAATGTGCTGATCACGAATCCAGGAGTTGTGATCTTGTAGACTTTGGATCATCTTGGAGCACTCAAGTTAATTCCTGACCTGCGACTGGAATGGGAGTGATGCAGAGGAACTCCAGGACAGTAACAGCCACAGGGAGCTGTTGTACCCTGCAGGGAGCACTGGACAGACACTTCCTGAAGTATTCCTGGGAACACCAGCAGCCTCTCCCACCTACAAATGCTCTAACGGACCATTTCAGCTTGAGAATGCTGCAACTCTTAATTAATAAAAAAGTACATGCACAATTTATAATTCATACTCCCTATCTGCAGTAAATACTGCAGCTCCAGATGCCAAGAAATTACAGGAGAAGCCAGGATGTGCCAGTCAGCAGTAATGCAGTGTTTGCTGTGCCCTATTCAGATGTAAATACTTCTACAAATGGTACAACACACAGAAAAATTAACAACAGCTTTATCATTCAGATCCTTTTGTACTCACATTCCAGTCAACAGTAGAAAAAAAAGGATGTCTCTTGATTTCTTCAACTCCATCTGAACCAGCTCCTGAACAAAAGAAATATTGTATTCAACACACTTGGGAGTAAAGTCTTCGAAGATTGCAATAAAATTAGTTCATTTCCAAAAAGTTTGCACATACGGGGTTATTTGAGGGAACGGTGAATACAGAAATATTCCAAGGATGTAAAATACCCAGGGAGGCAAAGAGAGGACAAGAAGCCCATAAATACAGTGTCAATATTCTTTGCTGTGACACTGTCAGAGCTCTGGTTCACTCCTAAGTCACTGATCCCACGTCCTGACCATTCCTTGGCCGAACCCAGGAAGTCATGATCCAAG